>CANNZV010004626.1:0-38146 GCA_947561585.1 Caprella mutica
GACTCTTTTCTCTGATAGTACATCATCACAGTGACTCTTTTCTCTGATAGTACATCACCACAGTGACTCTTTTCTCTGACAGTTCATCATCACAGTGACTCTTTTCTCTGATAGTACATCATCACAGTGACTCTTTTCTCTGATAGTACATCATCACAGTGACTCTTTTCTCTGACAGTTCATCATCACAGTGACTCTTTTCTCTGATAGTACATCATCACAGTGATTCTTTTCTCTGATAATACATCATCACAGTGACTCTTTTCTCTGATAGTACATCATCACAGTGACTCTTTTCTCTGATAGTACATCATCACAGTGACTCTTTTCTCTGATAGTACATCACCACAGTGACTCTTTTCTCTGACAGTTCATCATCACAGTGACTCTTTTCTCTGATAGTACATCATCACAGTGACTCTTTTCTCTGACAGTACACCATCACAGTGACTCTTTTCTCTGATAGTACATCATCACAGTGACTCTTTTCTCTGATAGTACACCATCACAGTGACTCTTTTGATAGTACCGGCTCACAATATTGTAGCAACATTGCACGGAGCTTGCCATCCATTTTCTTAAGTCAATGCAGTTTCTCTGTGAGAATATTTTCAGTGTTTGCATGAATAAGGCAAACAGAGAATATACCTACAGCAGCAGCGGCCCCCCATGCAGCAATCATCGCTGAGCAAACACTAGTGCATAGCATCCACAAACAGAAAGCTCATGAGCTTACCATGCACCATGGTGAAGAGTCTGCAGGATTTAATTAGCAAGGAGAGTTGTCTTAAAATGATAGTAAATAAAGTACAACTAAATGGATTTAATTAGCAAGGAGAGTTGTCTTAAAATGATAGTAAATAAAGTACAACTAAATGGATTTAATTAGCAAGGAGAGTTGTCTTAAAATGATAGTAAAAAAGGTACAACTAAATGGATTTAATTAGCAAGGAGAGTTGTCTTAAAATGATAGTAAATAAAGTACAACTAAATGGATTTAATTAGCAAGGAGACTTGTCTTAAAATGATAGTAAATAAAGTACAACTAAATGGATTTAATTAGCAAGGAGACTTGTCTTAAAATGATAGTAAATAAAGTACAACTAAATGGATTTAATTAGCAAGGAGAGTTGTCTTAAAATGATAGTAAATAAAGTACAAATAAATGGATTTAATTAGCAAGGAGAGTTGTCTTAAAATGATAGTAAATAAAGTACAACTAAATGGATTTAATTAGCAAGGAGAGTTGTCTTAAAATGATAGTAAATAAAGTACAACTTATTGGATTGTTATTATATTGTTTTACCCAGGCAACAATTTTGTTTGGGACAATAGGGGGACACATAGTTGGGACTATAGTTAGAATCAATAATGGGACAAGTAAAGTTACCAATCTTGGGACATATTTACTGCCCCAGTCTCGTCACTGGTGGGACAATGTTGATACACCGATGTCCCAATGTTGTCCCAAATAATTTAAGATTGTATTTCTTTTTCGTCAATGAAATTACATAAGTTAATTCATCGTAAGAACATATTCATGAATTAAATTCACTTCCCCAATCCTCGCACTATATCTTTGTTACATTGTTAAATAAATTACTTCCTATTTCTTGTTTGAAATTGCTAAGCATATTGTGGAAGGTATCTTGAAAAGCGAAACAAACCAGATTTTCAAGACGGACGGATTTTATAAACTCGAAGATGTTGAAACTAGTTTCTTTCTTACTTATCTTGAATTACTAGTTTTATAATAATGTGCATTGGCTTTGTTCAAACTATGCATTTTATTGATCAAAGAATGCAGTTCAGACACTGTAACATACCTGATAGTTAAGAAAGCTATATTTTTGAGATGATGTTATTGTAACGGTATTCATATTATTTTTCTATTTCTCTTAACCTGTTCATATATAGTCAATTAATGTTGTAATTTATATTGTTTCTTTATTTTGTATCTCTTTTCTTCTTTAATTATTCTTATCAATTTGTCTTATGTACTTTTAAATAATAGTATTAATTAATTAATAGAAAAAATACTCACATGTTACATTAATACCATTAAATATGATTAGGGTAAGTTTTCAGTCATCGATCTCTTCCACATTTTCGATCATATTGAAACAATATAATTTATGAATTTAAAACGTTACTTTCATACATTTTTTTACATGACCAAAAAATGTTTATTTTTCTCTTTCATAATTAATTTTTTTCAATATAAAATAAATTTTCAAGCAAGTTCTATTGATAATGTAATTACTGAACATTATTTTATTCATTAAATTGAATTATTTCCATGTATAGATACTAGGGCCCTAACGCCGCAGCCACAAGAGAGGGGCACCACGCATATCAGTTGTATACAGCTTTTGTTTCTATGTCATTTCTAGTGTTTCTTTTTCATTTGTGTTACAAGTTATTCCTTCACATATAAAAAATGTACTACTCTTAACACTAAGCCTGTCTGACAAAAAAAAAATACTTTAAGGATTTTAATTAAATAAATAAAATAATGTTTTAATTAAATAAATAAATTAAATGATGTGTATTTTATTCCAGTTGAGAACGCTCTCTGGAACTTTTCTCATATTCCAGTTCCTGGTGGGAATGAAAGGAATATTGCCTGTGTGCGAACTGGAATAATTGAAAAGAGTCTTTGGAGTGGCATTGGAATTCTGGAACAGCTTAAACCGGAATGAACGGGAAAAATAGTGTCTGGATTATGGGATGGAATGGGTAGCACAGGTAAAGCAGAGGTAAAGCAGAGGTAAAGCAAAGGTAAAGCAAAGGTAAAGCAGAGGTAAAGCAGAGGTAAAGCACAGGTAAAGCAAAGGTAAAGCAAAGGTAAAGCAGAGGTAAAGCAGAGGTAAAGCAGAGGTAAAGCAGAGGTAAAGCAGAGGTAAAGCAGAGATAAAGCAGAGGTAAAGCAGAGGTAAAGCAAAGGTAAAGCAAAGGTAAAGCAGAGGTAAAGCAGAGGTAAAGCAGAGGTAAAGCAGAGGTAAAGCAGAGGTAAAGCAGAGGTAAAGCAGAGGTAAAGCAGAGGTAAAGCAGAGATAAAGCAGAGGTAAAGCAGAGGTAAAGTAAAGGTAAAGCACAGGTAAAGCAGAGGTAAAGCACAGGTAAAGCAGAGGTAAAGCAGAGGTAAAGCAGAGGTAAAGCAGAGGTAAAGCAGAGGTAAAGCAGAGGTAAAACAGAGGTAAAGCAAAGGTAAAGCAGAGGTAAAGCAAAGGTAAAGCAGAGGTAAAGCAGAGGTAAAGCAGAGGTAAAGCAGAGGTAAAGCAGAGGTAAAGCAGAGGTAAAGCACAGGTAAAGCAGAGGTAAAGCAGAGGTAAAGCAGAGGTAAAGCAGAGGTAAAGCAAAGGTAAAGCAGAGGTAAAGCAGAGGTAAAGCAGAGGTAAAGCAGAGGTAAAGCAGAGGTAAAGCAGAGGTAAAGCAAGGGTTAAGCACAGGTAAAGCAGAGGTAAAGCACAGGTAAAGCGGAGGTAAAGCAGAGGTAAAGCAGAGGTAAAGCAGAGGTAAAGCAGAGGTAAAGCAGAGGTAAAGCAGAGGTAAAGCAGAGGTAAAGCAGAGGTAAAGCAGAGGTAAAACAGAGGTAAAGCAAAGGTAAAGCAGAGGTAAAGCAAAGGTAAAGCAGAGGTAAAGCAGAGGTAAAGCAGAGGTAAAGCAAAGGTAAAGCAGAGGTAAAGCAGAGGTAAAGCAAAGGTAAAGCAGAGGTAAAGCAGAGGTAAAGCAAAGCAAATCCTACCTAGCGTGTAGGTAGGATTTTATCTTTTATTTCTATTTTATTTTTTATTTGATAGTTTCTATAAACTTTCAAACTCTTTAGTATCGAATGTTTAATGAATATCATATGGGGTAAGTTACGAATTATCGGTCGGTTCCACATATTCGGTCATACAAGAAAAAACAATCGGATAATTATTATTCAATTTAAATTTTAGTTGGTATCCATGATACAAGCAGGTATCATAGATACTAATAAAAATAAGGAATAAATAATTTTTATATCATTTTTCTTATATGACCGAAGATGTGGAACTGACCGATAATTCGTAACTTACTCTCATCTTATTTCTATTTTTTATCTAGGGTCAGCTAACCATTTTGTGAAAGAGATATCTTATACATGAATATATTGAAAAACACAGAAAGACAAAAGTAATAACTTGACTAATTAATGAAGAATGCAGGAATCAAACCTCCCATCTGCCAACATGTCAAAGCACTAATTTATCTGTTGAAAAAATGTTTCTTTTTTTAGTTTCAATCTAAGGCTTCAAAGACTCGGATTTCAGAGGGAAGAATTTACCCAAAATTCCCTTCTTTCGAACGCGAACTGAAATGAGGGCAGAGTTATAGTTATAGGGAAATATAGTGTGTAGAGTTATAGTTTATAGGGAAATATAGTGTGTAGAGTTATAGTTTATAGGGAAATATAGTGTGTAGAGTTATAGTTTATAGGGAAATATAGTGAGTAGAGTTATAGTTTATAGGGAAATATAGTGAGTAGAGTTATAGTTTATAGGGAAATATAGTGTGTAGAGTTATAGTTTATAGGGAAATATAGTGAGTAGAGTTATAGTTTATAGGGAAATATAGTGAGTAGAGTTATAGTTTATAGGGAAATATAGTGTGTAGAGTTATAGTTTATAGGGAAATATAGTAAGTAGAGTTTATATTGAAATATAGTAAGTAGAGTTTATAGGGATACAAACTAAATATACAAGATGACCCAATAAAGTGTACCTAACTTTGAATTAATATAAATATTGAATTTATAATTATATAAAATAGATTTTCAGTAGAACTAATAAATGGATAGTTTAGCATGTACCCATTCTACCACCGTCTTTGTTTTAGACTTCAGAGTAAAGATTTTCTGAGTACAACACCAAATATCACCCCTCACTATAAAGTAATATAGCAAGAAATCTACAGATGTTAATTCTGTTCTTTAAACGCTATTCTATTGATATTTCTGTTAGTTTTATTTAATTCCCACTAACGGCAAAGGCACATGACTGTGGTGGAATCTAATCTTAAATTTACTTTAAACTTTTTTTTCATCGACTTATAAAGATAATATTTCTATTGGATTCAAAGTTGAGTAAACTTATTTGTGGGTCACCCTGTATAGGGATATTCCCTATACAGGGAGATATTCCCCATATATAGGAATGTATTCCCTATATTCACATGAGGTATACATGTATTATATATCAGGATATACCAAATTATTATATGGTGATTTAATATATATATAAAGAGATGTAACCTATTTTAATTGATATATATATTATATTTGTGTTCTATAATACCTATGTAAGTCAAAGAGTTTTCATCGTTAGGAGAAAAATGTGAAAGTTCACTTTTATTAATAAATGACATAATTGGAGAATATAAGAAAATAAATTCTGGAAATCAGTTAATTTCCAATCGGCAGATCGTCCGTTATTGTCCATTACGGTAAATATTGATGGTATTTTATCGTACAATATCTTAATTTAAACCATCAGATATTAGCGTCAGGTATGTCCGACGAAAGACTGAAAATTGCGATTGGATTTTCTTCGAATCATTTTTTGTTCCATAAGAAGTTCTTTATTATCATATTTAAAAAAATAAGAAATATGCAGTACTTCTCATCTTAAATATTCAATTATTACGTTTAGGAATTCACATTTTTGTAATTTTGTGGTCATATAAGAAAAAACAACATAGTAATAACTATTTCATTTTAATTGGTTACCAATTAAAGTAATAATTATTATATCGGTTTTCTTATATGACCGAAGATGTGAAACTGACCGACTATTCGTAACTTACCCTAATACGTTTCAGAATTCAAATTTCTTGTAATTATTATTTAGTAAAAATATAGAAAGGAGAAAAATGTATAGCTTGTTCAATAATAATTTAATAAAGTGTTTCATCATTCGAGTTACAGTGTCATTAGTTCTAAAGTTGCAGGGGAGCATTGCATGGACACTACCCTCCTGCATGACATCATGAGATGAACTGAGGGCTGATGGGGGGGGGGGGGGGGGCTAACTATGGGAGGGAGGGGGGAGGCTAACTATGGGAGGGAGGGGGGGGGGGTAATTAATAATCTATGGCGGTAGGGAGGGGGGTTGATTAAAAGTTTAAGACATTATGACTGCTTCGACAGAAAACTGACTGCATGGGAAATTGTGATGCTGATTATTTGGCCTCCCCATTGGCCTCTTCTTGAAACATAGTTGGCCTCCCCATTGGCCTCCTCTAGAAATATAATAGGCCTTCCCGTTGGCCTACTCTAGAAGTATAATTGGCCTCCCCATTGGCCTCCTCTTGAAGCAGGGGTGGGCAAATGCAGCACTCAGTGCTATTTTGGCACTCAAAACGGCACCACTGCCCACCCGGGAAACGGTGCTTTATTTTCTTCCAAAGAAAATTAAAAATTTTTAGCCCTGACTGCTCTATAAATTAAAAGGATAATATAGAAGAGGATGGTCAATTAATTGAAGAACAGTATATTTACTTTGATAGTAAATTTTATCCCTTAATAAGAAATTTTTGTTTATTGTTACAATAGTGCCGGTGTTTAATTTATTTACCTCTGTCTCTTTTTATCAAGATCAGTTAATTTTACATCTTTCATACGCTTGTCTTGGGATATTCAAACACTGTGGTAAATATTTATGCAATCATTTTTAATTCCCATTTTTAATAAGTTAGGTAAGTAATTTATCCTGTGAATTTATGAGTTACTTATTATTACTTATGCAAGATAGCTTATTTTTGTTTTTATTGTGATATTTTCACATGAAGAAAATTTCTTTATATATCTTTTATTAATTCTTTTTAATGCGAATGATAAATCTACTACCAATATTTATGTGCAAAATATGTACCGTTGTACATGTTCGTACTTCAATTAAATATACCACCTCATTATATAACTACTCAGTATCCCAGAAATTTAGAAAACGAAAAGAAAATTGGCACCGACATTCCATCTTTCGGCACTGAAAAACACAACGTGTGCCCACCCCTGTCTTGAAGTATAGTTGGCCTCCCCATTGGCCTTCTCTTGAAGAATAATTGGCCTCCCCATGGGCCTCCTCTAGAAATATAGTTGGCCTCCCCATTGGCTTACTCTTGAAAAATAGTTGGCCTCCCCATTGGCCTCCTCTTGAAATATAGTTGGCCTTCCTATTGGCCTTCTCTTGAAGAATAGTTGGCCTCCCCATTGGCCTCCTCTTGAAGTATAATAGGCCTTCCCATTAACCTTCTCTTGAAGTATGGTTGGCCTCCCCATTGGCCTCCTCTTGAAGTATAAATGGCCTCTTCATTGGCCTCCTCTTGAATTATAGTTGGCCTCTTCATTGGCCTCCTCTAGACGTATAGTTGGTCTCCCCATTGGCCTTCTCTTGAAGAATAGTTGGCCTTCCCATTGGCCTTCTCTTGAAATATAGTTGGCCTCCCCATTGGCCTCCTCTAGACGTATAGTTGGCCTCCCCATTGGCCTTCTCTTGAAGAATAATTGGCCTCCCCATGGGCCTTCTCTAGAAATATAGTTAGCCTCCCCATTGGCTTACTCTTGAAAAATAGTTGGCCTCCCCATTGGCCTCCTCTTGAAATATAGTTGGCCTTCCTATTGGCCTCCTCTTGAAGAATTGTTGGCCTCCCCATTGGCCTCCTCTTGAAGTATAGTTGGCCTTCCTATTGGCCTTCTCTTGAAATATAGTTGGCCTTCCTATTGGCCTTCTCTTGAAGAATAGTTGGCCTCCCCATTGGCCTCCTCTTGAAGTATAATAGGCCTTCCCATTAACCTTCTCTTGAAGTATGGTTGGCCTCCCTATTGGCCTCCTCTAGAAGTATAGTTGGCTTTCCTATTGGCCTTCTCTTGAAAAATAGTTGGCCTCCCCATTGGCCTCCTCTAGAAGTATATTAGGCCTTCCTATTGGCCTTCTCTTGAAGTATAGTTGGCCTCCCCATTGGCATCCTTCAAAATTCTTTCCTTATCGAAAGGAGGCTAATTTTACAATAACTACAATTTCAAGGAGGCCAATTTTGGACAGACTTCCAAAAGGGAAAATAAATAAATTCATTAATTTGACTTAACTTATTTCAATTCCAACATAAATTACTATTAGTTAAAATATAGAAAGAAATACTATCGAAAATCTGTATCTCTGATCAATTGATTAACTTTCACTATATATAAAATTTAGCCAACTTGGTGGAAGGAAATTTCCCCCCAATCCACTTCTCCCAAGACACTCCCCCCAAAGGATAGAAGGGGGGGGGGAGGTTAGTGCATGCGTACGTACGTGGCTCTCCTTTCTAATCGATAGGCGAAGAAAAGTGAATTAGTGAGTGAGAAGAAAGGGGGGTGGAAAGCATTGCACGGGGGGAGGGGGGTAATGAGGTACAGCAGTCGTATAACACGTTCTTTTATTTATATCACAATAACTGAAATGGGGGTAAGTGCAGAGTTATCGGGCAGTTCCACATTTTCGATCATATGTGAGAAAAGAATATTTGAACTCGTTATTTGGTATTCATGGTACAGGCTGGTATCATGGATACGAGTAAAATATTATATCCAGTATAATCTTATAAAATAAAATGACGTTTTAAATGTTAGATCATAGGGTCTTTTCTTCTCCCAACGAAGATGTGGAACTGTTCGATAACTCGGAACTTACCCTACAACTACATCTTACCCTGCTATTGCATTAGTCAGTCATATTTCAAATTAAGAAAAATGATAGAAATTCATTATTTTTTTGATATTTTCGAAATCTAAAATAATTTAATCCAAAAATTAATTTTAGAAGTTAATCATTTAATAATGGATGCAGTAATTCGAAGTTTTATTGGTATATGATTGTATTTTATATCTTATGTAGTCTCTCACGATTATATTATAAAAACATAGTGGCAACATTAAGATATCTCTCTAATATCTCTCTCTAATATCTATCTCTAATATTTGTCTCTAATATCTTTCTCTAATATCTATCTCTAATATCTATCTCTAATATCTATCTCTAATATCTGTCTCCAATATATATCTCTAGTATCTATCTCTAATATCTATCTCTAATATCTATCTCTAATATCTATCTCTAATATCTATCTCTAATATCTATCTCTAATATCTATCTCTAATATCTCTCTCTAATATCTATCTCTAATATTTGTCTCTAATATCTTTCTCTAATATCTATCTCTAATATCTATCTCTAATATCTATCTCTAATATCTGTCTCCAATATATATCTCTAGTATCTATCTCTAATATCTATCTCTAATATCTATCTCTAATATCTATCTCTAATATCTATCTCTAATATCTATCTCTAATATCTATCTCTAATATCTATCTCTAATATCTATCTCTAATATCTACCTCTAATATCTATCTCTAATATCTATCTCTAATATCTATCTCTAATATCTATCTCTAATATCTACCTCTAATATCTATCTCTAATATTTGTCTCTAATATCTTTCTCTAATATCTATCTCTAATATCTATCTCTAATATCTATCTCTAATATCTGTCTCCAATATATATCTCTAGTATCTATCTCTAATATCTATCTCTAATATCTATCTCTAATATCTATCTCTAATATCTATCTCTAATATCTACCTCTAATATCTATCTCGAATATCTATCTCGAATATCTATCTCTAATATCTATCTCTAATATCTCTATGGTTTATTTCACAGAGATGTGTTGGGGGATTTTCAGAAGGAGACAGTGGGGGGTTTACTTCCCCCACAGGCGGTGGAAAAGTCATCAATTACACCAGTGACATTTCCCCTACCGTTACCCCCCTTTTAGGGGTTAAAAGGAATCCCCCCCTTTCTCCGGTGTGTCATTTTTGCGTCATAATGACGTATGACGCATCGTTTTATTTGTCGCCCCTCAAAATATTATTTGAATGTTGTTAGAGTTTTACTACCACTTTTTAGCAGGTTGTACTAATGGCTGGTCGTATTAAAGAGAAAAATATCTTTAACTTTATAACAGGTTGCACTAAGCGGCGTGGTTGCTATAAGTATTGTTTTTGTTTCGTAATAATTAATATAATTAACATATTTTTATATAAATTATTTAGTTATTTTTCAGTTCTTATTTTCTTCATACTTTTATCCAATACTTCATTAAATGATAAACATCATTAACTTTTATATTCTTTATTAGTTAATTAATTTTATTATAATTTTGAAATTAATTAATTGGATTAAATAAAAGAAAAGTAAGTGAAATATTCGTTTGTTTGTCCGTAGACTTACTTTAACTATTGCATAAACATATTATTGGTAGTGTAATTCTTTTTTATTTCATTGTTTGTATCACATAATTTTCTTTAAATGACGAAAGATTTGTAACTGAACGATAATTCGTAACTTACCCAATAGATGTTGAAATGAATAAATGTATATAGTTAAATTGAATTAAATTTTATCCATGTATAAAGTTAGTTTGATTTTAGATTTCATTAATATAGGCTAACTTTCCAGTTATCAATCAGTTCTACATATAAGAAAATATAAGAAAAAACAGTATAAAAATTGTTATTATTACACAGTGCTATCTAATACTTCTGCAAACCCGGGTTTGCAGAAGTATTAGATAGCACTGTGTAATAATAACAATTTTCATATTGTTTTTTCTTATATGACCGAAGATGTAGTAGTGACCGATAATTCGGAACTTACCCTAGTCTAAGTTTCGAGCTACCGATCAGTTCTACGTTTTCGGTCATATAAGAATAAAGTATATAATAATAATAATAAACTTATATTTCCTTTTTTAATATGTGAAACAGTTCGGTAACTAAAAATTTACCCTCTATGACACTTGACTGTTTTTTCTCAAAATATTGACGGATATTTTATAATCAAATATTGTTTATAAAATCGTAAGGAATAAATAAATCATCATTCGGTATTTAACGTTTAATTGCCCTTCTAATATTGATCCAATGAGACTGATATTTCATGTGAACGTGAGGGAAAGTTCATTCGTATTTGATCGTAAAAGTGTTCTTTGTTAAATATAAGTAGTAATGTATAAACTGTATTTTGAAAATCGAGTTATTTTCCAAATTGGGTTATTGTACATCTTTCCGTTTTCATTTTCAAACATGTATTTCATTGCTTGAAGGTAATTAAAAATATGTACAATATGTACGGCTTCTATTTAGTGCCATCACAATTAAATGTGACGTTTAAGTTACGTTTATTTCAGTCTACCAACTAAAACTAGGCTCAGTTTTCTACGGGAAATTTGCTATCCGTTTTCTATAACACGAAACTTTGTTAGAGTCTCACCTGAAATATAGTTTTCTATGGAATAAATTTTCTATGTGGCGAACCGTTTTCTTTGATTTTGGAGAAATCCATGACCATAAACAGGCTTCTTCCCTGGGATAAGCTGCAAGTTATCGTACGGTTCCACATTTTCGTTAATTTCATAAATTATTCAATAAATATGCTCAATTGTTATTAAAATGTAACCAATAAAAACAATTATATTACCCAAGTTATAAGCAAAAACAATAATCAAAAAACATCGTTTTCATATGTGATCGAAAATGTGCAACCGCACAATAACTCGTTTCTTCTCCTCCTAACTGGTTTTTCAATGTTTATTCATACATTGTAGGGGGGAGGGGGGGGGGGTTCATTCCAAGTAAAAATACCAAGTAAAAATGCCAAGCAAAAATGCCATCACTATAATACCAGTGGCATAATGCCCATTTTCCTGACGGAGGGTGAGAAATGTTGCTTGCTGGTCGACATCAAAAACTTACTGATATAAGAAAGTTTAAACTAGATAGTGTGAGAAAATCTACTAAAGAAAAGTGAATTATGAATGGTCTTTCAATTAATCTACATTAACAATCAATTATACTGTAAATGAAGTGACATAATTCATATAATACACCAATATAACAGTTTCATGTAAATGAATACACACCGAGCCCTTTTCAACCAAAAAACAATAATTAATACTTTAAATATCAAAAAATGATGATATCTTCCACATCATGAGTGCACATTATGTGCCCACCATTTTGCCTCTAGGCCGACAGTTGGCCTATCCAAATGTGAACCACAGACTGTGCTGCCATTGGTCAGAAGGAAAGTCACGTGACACTGAAATGAGTATGGCTGATAGGTCGTATATTGCCTCTTTATTCACTATTTATTAGGTTTAAGTTAATTTAAATATAAATTTGATGAAATTAAGTGAGAATTATGATTGGGTTAAACTAATTAAATAAAATGTGAATTATTAAAATTAAAATATGGCTCTTTTTCATATATATTTTGATTGATTAATTAATTATTATTCTATTAAATCTATCACTTGATGATAAAAATAGAATTGTAAATATATTTCATATAAATAAACACCAAAACTTTGAATTACCGTGCTGTTAATCGTCTACAAAAATCAGCTAAGAATCGGTTACAAATATCGTCTACAATATCGTCTACAATATCGTCTACAATATCGTCTACAATACCATCTGCAATATCGTCTACTAAATCGTCAACAATATCGTCTACAATATCGTCTACAATACCGTCTACAATACCGTCTACAACATCGTCTACAATATCGTCTACTATACCATCTGCAATATCGTCTACAAAATCGTCAACAATATCGTCTACAATATCGTCTACAATACCGTCTACAATACCGTCTACAACATCGTCTACAATATCGTCTACTATACCATCTGCAATATCGTCTACAAAATCGTCAACAATATCGTCTACAATACCGCCTACAATACCATCTGCAATATCGTCTACAAAATCGTCAACAAAATCGTCTACAATACCGTCTACAATACCATCTGCAATATCGTCTACAAAATCGTCAATAATATCGTCTACAATTTCGTCTACAATATCGTCTACAACATCGTTTTCAACATCGTCTACAATATCGTCTACAACATCGTCTACAATATCGTCAACAACAACATTGTCTACAATATCATCTACAATATCGTCTACAACATCGTCTACAACATCGTCTACAACATCGTCTACAACATCGTCTACAATATCGTCTACAACATCGTTTTCAACATCGTCTACAATATCGTCTTCAACATCGTCACCGACATCGTCTACAATATCGTCTACAATATCGTCTACAATATCATCTACAATATCGTCTACAATATCGTCTACAATATCGTCTACAATATCGCCTTCAACATCGTCTACAACATCGTCTTCAACATCGTCTACAATATCGTCTTCAACATCTTCTACAATATCGTCAACAATATCATCTACAATATCGTCTACAATATCGTCTACAATATCGTCTACAATATCGCCTTCAACATCGTCTATAACATCGTCTACAATATCGTTTACAATATCGTCAACAATATCGTCTACAATATCGTCTACAATATCGTCTACAATATCGTCTTCAACATCATCTACAATATCGTCTACAATATCGTCTACAATATCGTTTACAATATCGTCTACAATATCGTCTTCAATATCGTCTACAATATCGTTTTCAACATCGTCTACATCATCATCTACAATACCGTCTACAGCATCGTCTTCAACATCGTCTTCAACATCGTCTTCAACATCGTATTCAACATTGTCTCCAGCATCGTCTACAACATCGTCTCCAAACATCGTCTTCAACATCGTCTCCAAACATCGTCTACAACATCGTCTCCAAACATCGTCTCCAACATCGTCTCCAAACATCGTCTACAACATCGTCTTCAACATCGTCTTCAACATCGTCTACAACATCGTCTCTAACATCGTCTACAACATCGTCTCTAACATCGTCTACAACATCGTCTCTAACATCGTCTACAACATCGTCTCTAACATCGTCTACAACATCATCTCCAAACATCGTCTCTAACATCGTCTCCAACATCGTCTCCAAACATCGTCTACAACATCGTCTTCAACATCGTCTTCAACATCGTCTACAACATCGTCTCTAACATCGTCTACAACATCGTCTCTAACATCGTCTACAACATCGTCTCTAACATCGTCTACAACATCATCTCCAAACATCGTCTCTAACATCGTCTACAACATCATCTCCAAACATCGTCTCTAACATCGTCTCCAACATCGTCTCCAAACATCGTCTACAACATCGTCTTCAACATCGTCTTCAACATCGTCTACAACATCGTCTCTAACATCGTCTACAACATCGTCTCTAACATCGTCTACAACATCGTCTTTAACATCGTCTACAACATCGTCTCTAACATCGTCTACAACATCATCTCCAAACATCGTCTCTAACATCGTCTACAACATCGTCTCTAACATCGTCTACAACATCGTCTCTAACATCGTCTACAACATCGTCTCTAACATCGTCTACAACATCATCTCCAAACATCGTCTCTAACATCGTCTACAACATCATCTCCAAACATCGTCTCTAACATCGTCTACAACATCATCTCCAAACATCGTCTCTAACATCTCGCTTCGTGTTCTTGGTTTCGTCTCCTTCTCTGTGATTGATTTTTTTTCGTTACTTGAGCAGAAGTGTTGTGTGTGTGTGTGCGTGTGTGTGAAAGGGGGGGGGGTTAATGGTGGGGGGGGGGGAAGTGTTCGAAACATGCAGGGGTGGTTCGGAAGAGGTTTCGAACACTGGCATGCATCGTACAAGCTTTGTAATGAGATTAGAAAAATGCAACTCTGTATCCTATTGATTATAGTTACATTGTGTTTGTCTGATGCATATATGCATGCACTTTAGGGTGCAGAATGCATTTTACAGTGCATAATGTACTTTGGAGTGCATAATGAAATTTCAATTGATTAGATAATTCAAAATAATGTATCAAAATTATATTTTATACATTTTTTTTATTTCCTTTGTCAACATTATTTTTGAATGTATTTTTTCATCTGCAAATTTTTTTTTTAATTATTAAAATGTTATTAAAATGGCTATGGTTATATATATATATATGTATTATATGAATAATATTATGTACCTATAAAAGGAGGTAAAATTCTTCTTCTAAAGATCTGTTCCTTTTTTACATCATATCACCAAAGGTTATTCTCAATGTTTACCTAAAATATCTCACAAATGTGACCTGAAATTCCGATTTCAAAACTCTTTTATTTCCAATAACTTGCATTAACCCGTATAACTGCATTCCCTATGCACTTTAACCCTGATGTGCAACCCATGCCATAGGGTTAAACAAAGCGGTAAACAGGATAAGGTTGATTATTTCGCTAAATAAGGAAAGCGCGAGTTTTCCGGTTTTTAGGAACTTGTTTCCGCACACCCATTCAAACCGTTCTACAATTCCTTT
This sequence comes from Caprella mutica, assembly GCA_947561585.1. Classification (NCBI taxonomy): domain Eukaryota; kingdom Metazoa; phylum Arthropoda; class Malacostraca; order Amphipoda; family Caprellidae; genus Caprella; species Caprella mutica. The sequence continues at coordinate 15,380 of CANNZV010004626.1, forward strand.
CAGAACTCCTAAAAATGCTTTAAAGACATAAATAGGGTCATCTGACCATCCACGGTAATTAGAATTTTAGTTTAAAATTTAAAAAAAGGAACTTGATTTGGAAATGTACAGGTAGAGGGTAAAGTCTGAGTTATTTGACGGTTTCACATGTTTAATAATATAAGGGAAATGATATATTGATTAAAATAGCGTGGTAAGTTTTAGTTATTATGTTCATTTTGTTACATATTCGAAAATGTAGATCCGTCCAACAACTTGTAACTTACCCCACACGTAACTGAATATCATTCTATACCAAATCTAACAAATATATAAACTAAACAAATAATTAATTTCTACAGATTTTCATATCAAGATCAATAAATTATGAAGAAAATTTTAGATAATGAATAATTTTTTCTATAAAACATGAATTACTATTTTTTATATAGTTTAGTGAAACATGACGTACGTTCACTATGTGGTTTAATTTTTTTATTATCTAATTTAATAAAAATAGCAGAAAATCCAGGTACACCTTTTTCAGTTTAAAATGTTGATAATTATGTAACTTAGGGTGAGTTCCGAATTATCGGTCAGTACCACATCTTCGGACATATAAGAAAAAAACGATATAGAAATTGTTATCATTACACAGTGCTATCTAATACTGCTAATACGATTTTTTATTGTTTTTTCTTATATATCCGAAGATGTAGTACTGACCGATAATTAGGAACTTATTTCAAGTCTATTATTTCAAAATTCTCTAAAATAAATTCGATTCACATTAACAACTCCGTTAAAATTTTATATCAATGAATTAGAACTCAAATAATAAATCTTTTTATAACGCCTCCACACAAACTCGATAAACAATTTCTGTTATTTTTATTCCATTGAGTTTTCTTTGAGTTCTTTTTCTCTCTTTTATATATTGTCTCGGTAAAAAACGATGGAGAAAATATTCGCCCTATTCTGAAACATCCGATAAACGTTAAAGGAAAGCAAACTGCCGACACTCTAGCAAAAGGCATTTCTTTATAAAAATACCTTTTCTATAGTAGGGTAAGTTATGAATTATCGGTCAGTAGTACATCTTCGGTCATATAAGAAAAAATAAATATTATTATATTGTTGTTTCTTATATGACCGAAAATGTGGAACTGATCGATAATTCGTAACTTGTTCTATATCGTTATATATAAATTGGTAGATTATCTATTATTATCATATAAACCCTGTCAAAAATAAAAATCGTTGATTATCAGTTTTCTATCGGTGATTATAATCGATGATAGAAAGATCATCTATCTACGACAATAAATGATTAGACAAAAATACAATAGTAATTCATCATAAATTAAAAACACTTTTAGACTATCGTCTTTCGTCGGACATTCCTGACGATAATATTTTAAATTATGATATTTTACGATAAAATACCATCAATATTTACCGTAATGGACAATAACAGACGATCTGCCGATTGTAAATTTACCGGTAATTAAGGAAAATTCCTTCCCAGTCATTTCCATTAGAAATAATCTAAACAATAATACGGCAACACCGTATTATTGTTTAGATAGAATTGCTTATTTCATCTATAATTAATAAATTGATTGTTAAAGGATGGAAATTAAAATGCAAGTTAATAATTTATTAATATTTTCTTTTGCTTAATGTTCCATTTTAACCATTATGGTAAATGAACAGAACAAATATTTGAATGTAAATAAATTTAAACTAATAATAGTTTATCTATAGTCATTGTAATGATTAATTTCTTGGAGGTAAATAAAAATAGAAAATATATGCTTATACTGGTACATAAATATATCAACTATTTTACTCAGGATAACTTTATTGAATCGTTTAAGCAATGATGTGAATGGCTAATATGTTTAAGAATAGTTGTATATAATTATACGGTTAGTTGCGAATTATCGGTCAGTTCCACATCTTCGGTCATATAAGAAAAAACAATATAATAAAATAAGATAATAGTTACTATATTGTTTTTTCTCATATGACCGAAGTTGTGAAACTGACCGATAACTCGTAACTTGCCCCACAGCTATAAATATAAAGTTGTACATAAAATCACTTTAATAGGAAGAAGTGAAATGGCAAATAAAACATAACGATATACATTTACTGTAAAGTAGAACTTATAGGTACTCAATTAATTAAATGACCCATTTTATGTTTTAAAGTAGTCATTTACTGTTAAGAACCTTTAGACTGAAGCTGGTCAGTTTGACCAGAATTAGGGTAGTCTTTTCATGGTCAAACTAAAGGGACTAAACTGTGAACATTAAAATGAATAGTCAACCTTTTTCTTATCGATACCTTGAACATAAGAGTAACTAGGGTAAGTTACGAGTTATGAAACAGATCCACATATTCGATAATATAATTAATAATGCATTTAATCATTTTATTTATTTATTTATTATTTTATTTAACTTGGTATCCATGATACCTGCAGGTATCATGGATACCAATAAGAATTAAAATGTCAACTTTAAATTATTTCTAAATTGATCGAAAAAGAGGAACAGTCCGATTACATGGAATTTACCCTACATGTGAATGCTCAAAATCATATACTTGTTTAATTCATCTTTGCTATATGATTATATATGTACATGATATTTGTAACACATTCTCAGCTGTGGAATATATTTTGTCAACACATGCGAATTCATAACTTTTTTTTTTTTTGAATAATTTGTTTTGATTATCAATTTAGTTATTTTCATATTCTTTTAGATTTTCCAAATGCATTAATGATAGCAATGGAAAATGAATTACTCTAGCTTTATTTAAAAATCTTTATTGATGTTCCTGACTTAACAATGAGAAAAAACAGAAGTTTGTTATTTATATATCATTCTCATAAATTGTAAGAATGTTGAACTTCATCTAGGCATATCTCCAGGGGTGACCGGACAACCCGCCGCCGGAAAATTCGCCGGTGAGGACAATTCGCCGCCGGACAATTTGCCGTGAGGACAACTCGCCGCTAGGGCAATTCGCCGCCAAATCAACTTGCCGTGTGATATATATTTTACCGCCGTATACACCATTTATTTATTATAAATATTATAAGTATAAGCTGCGTGTTGTAAATCAATTATCAAACTTCTTAGCAGTATTTGAAGCTGTTTTCTTTTCCATTTCAAAAGTTGAATATAATGCTTTTTTTAACTATTGTATAAACATAGTGTGTGTTGTATATTAACAATAACATTTACCTCATTCCATTTGAAAGTATTTTGCTAAAAAATAATTTGCTATTGCAAAGAAAACAAGTTCAGGTGTCTTCTTATACGTTTAATGACTTATAAAAAATACTTTAGTTTAAAACTAGTACATCAGTGCAAATAGAGGTTATTTAACTAAGAAATCTTAGATTTTTGTCTTAGATAGGCTAATAAGTTGCATTAACTATCACCTCTTCATTTTCCTCTTCTATTCGTGAGTGCAGTCACTGGTGCTTGTGTCCCTTTTCATATCATTCCTTGGTAAGTGACTGCATCCACGAAGTAGCTTTTCTGCATCCATGAGCTTGTCACGGAATGGTGGTTGGTGACTTTGTTCAAGGAGTCACTGTACTTTCTGACTTCTTCTTCCTGTCCCTTGTATTTAATTTCCTTTTGACGTCAACTAGAAAGCCCTTCGTTTCGAAGCAGACGTTAAAAGCTTCTAAATTTATATTAATAGCTATGATCATTTTTGCGGTCTGAAATATTCAACTACTGTTTTACGTCAGTCTTGAGCGTATAGAAACAAATCATTGTTAAAATTTACAATATTTTCAAATATATGTAAAGGATCTATACGTCGGCAAAACATAAATCAGCCGGCGAATTGTCCTGGTGTCGTGTTGTCTTATCGGCGAATTGTCCTAACGGCGAATTGTCCGGCGGCGAGTTGTCTTAGAACCATCTCTAGGTACCTCTCTAGGTATATCTCTAGGTATCTCTCTATGTATCTCTCTAGGTACCTCTCTAGGTATATCTCTAGGTATCTCTCTATGTATCTCTCTAGGTATCTCTCTAGGTATCTCTCTAGGTATCTCTCTATGTATCTCTCTAGGTATCTCTCTAGGTATCTCTCTATGTATCTCTCTAGGTATATCTCTAGGTATCTCTCTATGTATCTCTCTAGGTATCTCTCTAGGTATCTCTCTAGGTATATCTCTAGGTATCTCTCTAGGTATCTCTCTAGGTATATCTCTAGGTATCTCTCTATGTATCTCTCTAGGTATCTCTCTAGGTATCTCTCTAGGTATCTCTCTATGTATCTCTCTAGGTATCTCTCTAGGTATCTCTCTAGGTATCTCTCTAGGTATCTCTCTAGGTATCTCTCTAGGTATCTCTCTATGTATCTCTCTAGGTATATCTCTAGGTATCTCTCTATGTATCTCTCTAGGTATCTCTCTAGGTATCTCTCTAGGTATATCTCTAGGTATCTCTCTAGGTATCTCTCTAGGTATATCTCTAGGTATCTCTCTATGTATCTCTCTAGGTATCTCTCTAGGTATCTCTCTAGGTATCTCTCTATGTATCTCTCTAGGTATCTCTCTAGGTATCTCTCTAGGTATCTCTCTAGGTATCTCTCTATGTATCTCTCTAGGTATCTCTCTATGTATCTCTCTAGGTATCTCTCTAGGTATCTCTCTAGGTATCTCTCTAGGTATCTCTCTATGTATCTCTCTAGGTATCTCTCTAGGTATCTCTCTAGGTATCTCTCTAGGTATATCTCTAGGTATCTCTCTATGTATCTCTCTAGGTATCTCTCTAGGTATCTCTCTAGGTATATCTCTAGGTATCTCTCTAGGTATCTCTCTAGGTATATCTCTAGGTATCTCTCTATGTATCTCTCTAGGTATCTCTCTAGGTATCTCTCTAGGTATCTCTCTATGTATCTCTCTAGGTATCTCTCTAGGTATCTCTCTATGTATCTCTCTATGTATCTCTCTAGGTATCTCTCTAGGTATCTCTCTAGGTATCTCTCTATGTATCTCTCTAGGTATCTCTCTAGGTATCTCTCTATGTATCTCTCTAGGTATCTCTCTAGGTATCTCTCTAGGTATCTCTCTAGGTATCTCTCTAGGTATCTCTCTAGGTATCTCTCTATGTATCTCTCTAGGTATCTCTCTATGTATCTCTCTAGGTATCTCTCTATGTATCTCTCTAGGTATCTCTCTATGTATCTCTCTAGGTATCTCTCTATGTATCTCTCTAGGTATCTCTCTAGGTATCTCTCTAGGTATCTCTCTAGGTATCTCTCTATGTATCTCTCTAGGTATCTCTCTATGTATCTCTCTAGGTATCTCTCTAGGTATCTCTCTAGGTATCCCTAGGTACTAATTTTCTCAGCAAGGCTGTTTAGGGAGGCTCACCCCCCCCCCCCAATGCCCTCATTTGAAGAAGACAAAATGGCGCTATTAAATTGGGGAGTTGAGGGGGAGGGGGGGAGCTGGAATTTGAACAGAATAGCAATTTGAAAGGAGGGGAGGGGGGGGGGGAATGTTACATAAGGGGAGGGGGGAGGAATGTTACAAGGGGGGGGGGTGAGTGTGATGAGAAATGATGTGAGAGAAGGAAAGGCAAGCGACAAATGAGATAAAGGAAGGGAAGGGAAGGGGGGGGGGGGGAGTATTTATCATCCGTAGTGTCATGTTGAATTTGAAAGTGTTAATCATTTCAATATTAACTTCAGTAATTATTCTCTTGGAAATATAAACATAATCAGTGAAGATAATTGAAATCAGTTTTGCTATTTTTTAGCCTATTTATGTATATATTTCTTAGAGCTAATTTCAAATTATTTTCAAAGTAATTAGTTTATTGACCGACTTACCTAGATTATATTTCGAGTTATCGGGAGATTTCACATTTTCGATCCTATACTTAAAAGTATACAATAATAATAATTTATTTCTCATCTTAATTGGTATTTAGTTGTGGCACTAGGACTTTTCCCCGCCGAATAAAATACTAGTATTTTGGGCAATTAAATAATTATTTTGATAAAACAAACCATTGATCAATAGAAGACACATTTCATTAACAGACTTACACAACAATACAGTCTTATTTTTAGCTTTGATTTCCGTATGTGTCGATATTGGTCGTTTATATTTTTTAGACTGTACCTTCGTAAATTTGCATATAATAAAGATATGCTAAAAAGTTCAAACATTATGGCAATAATAAAGGTTGCCATATGTTGCAATTTAGTCTAAGAAGCTATGATTTACTCAGTTCATTCCAGCTCTATAATTATACATATCGCGTATTTATTATTTTCTTTGCCAGTTATTATAACAAATGGTGATCTATTTACTTCTCATTCTAATGTATACTTTTCCAGAACAACTAATAAATTTAATTATTATTTATTAATTTGACAATTAATATATTACAGAATTAATAACCCTACTATATATTTTTTCTTATTACACTTAATATTGGACTCTTTTGATAGTGTCTTTTTTCTATTATGCAGATTTAATATTTATTCCTTAAAGAACTTACAATGGTTTAACCATTATTATAAAAACACATAAGTTAGAGTGTAGAAATCCTTAAATCAAGACATTTCAAGTAGTCAGAATTGAGGACGATTTAAATATAAAGTCGTACATTTTCTCTAAAAATCTCCAATGAAAATTAAATTGTTTTACTGTTAGATATTAAATATATTAGATATATCCCAGGCAAGAAGGATTCATTTGAGTATATTAAGGGAGTATCCCAGGAATAAATTCCTCTTGCCTGGGATAATCTCGTGATGAATTTTAAAATTGATATAACAATTATTATTTAGTTGTTTCTACTTCTCTTTCAATTTCATACAATTGCCTAAACAGTTCTTGCCTCTTTTCTTTTCAGTCATTCTCCAATAGTTTGTCCAGCTTAGGGTAAGTTCCGAGTTATCGGACGGTTCCACATTTTCATGTAAGAAAAAAAAAATATTTAACTGTAATTTGAATTATATTAAACTTCTATTTACATGATCGAAAATGTGGAACCGTCCAATAATTCGTAACTTACCTTAAAGTGATTTGTTGGATTAATTCTACAGTTTTTATTTCTGACATTTCTTTGGACGACATAAAATATTGTACCTACCTTAGGTAAATAAAAGTAGACATGGTTGAAGATTTTAATCATTCAATACAAGAGGCATACAATGAGCATATATTTAATTTGACAATGCAAATTATAATATAAAATGCATAGAGAATACATTTATGAATTATTCAATTGAAGTAATCTAATAAATTAATTCACTAAATTTAAATAGATTAAATTATATTTTGCAATTTGATAATCATTTCATATTTTATATATGATTGCTATATGATTTATGCAATGACTTTTCAATAGAAAAATCTATAGGGTAAGTTACGAATTATCGGTCAGTTCCACATCTTCGGTCATATAAGAAAAAACTATGTAGTAATAATTATTAGGTTGTTTTTTCTCAGCCAAACCTACTGAAATAATAATTATTATATCAGTTTTTCTTATATGACCGAATATGTGAAACTGACTGACAATTCGTAACTTGCCCTATAACTAAGAAAACATAAATTACTATAATACATATATAATAACATAAAGCTAATAAAGCTAATATTCTTTTTAACATAAAAAAATACTTTAATATTTTGTAACAGGAATTAATTCATACAAAATAATATATTATTAACATTCTTGACATGGTATTTAAATCATATGTAGGAATATATATAACTGGATTTTCAATATTTAAATTTTAAAATTAATTATAGTGTGAAAATATTATATGATATAAGTCTTAATATACATTTAAATAATTCTATTCTATAAGGTAAGTTCCGAATTATCGGTCAGTACCACATCTTCGGTCATATGAGAAAAAACAATATAAAAATTGTTATTATTAGATAGCACTGTGTAATAATAACAATTTCTATATAATTTCTTCTTATACGACCGAAGATGTGAAACCGACCGATAATTCGGAACTTACAATAGATGTATATTATAAATGTAGATATCTACATTTTAGTACTTTTTATTTTTTCAGTTTAAATTTTGTACGATGTTTTAGATATTGAAAAATAGGATTAAAATACTTTATACTTGGCAATTTGATATCTTATAATTAATACAAAATACCATGAATTATCCAGGCAAGAAGGAATTTATTCCTGGGATATTAAGGGAATATCCCAGGCAAGAAGGAATTTATTCCTGGGATATTAAGGGAATATTCCAGGCAAGAAGGAGGATATATTCCCAGGAATAAATCCTTCTTGCCTGGGAAAAGGAAATTATTATCCCTTTATTTAGTTAAAAGAAATCAAATTTAAAAAAAAAACAGTAAAAATTGTAAATAAAATTCTACAGAAATAATCATTTTCATGAAACAAGAACAAATAAATAAATAAATGCTACAAATTGTATAATTACCTTCGCAGAATGCGGAAAGGTCATATTTTACACGTCATTTCTTTCTTTATCATCTTGTTATTCGCTTAACTGAAAAAGTGTTGCACCAAATTGCCTGAAATTTGACTAAACGATTGGTCAATGTCCAGTGATCTGCTGGTAGAATTTTGGGAGCGACCCGGCCAAAGGTCAAGGTCATGGTCATTTATAACTCAATAAGTATTGAACCATATTGCATGAAACTTGGTGGGATGATTGGTCAATATGCAGGAACCATTTTGTTAGGTTTTGGGAGCGATTGGGTCAAAGGACAAAGATCAAGGTCAAGGCTATTTTTAGCTTAATAACTCAAAAAGTATTCAACCAAATTGTCTGAAATTTGATGGTTCAATTGGTCTATGTCCAAGAACCATCTGGTAGAATTTTGGGAGCGATCCGGTCAAAGGTCAAGGTCAAGGTCATTTATAACTCAATAACCATATTGCATGAAACTTGGTGGAGCGATTGGTTATTATCCAGTTAGCAGTTTCTTAAATTTTGGGAGAGAATGGGTCAAAGCGGCAGCGAAGGTAAGCGCTCTACTGAGTGCACATAATCTATTTTTATTCATGTTTTCATTGTTATAATTTTACAACAAATTTAAGTACAATAGCTTTAAATGTAACTAATACAAAATAAGGTAAAGTATCAATGACCAGATGAGATTATAAACATCGAATGAAATTTTCAAAAGATTAATTTAAAGAGAGGCATAAAAATATATATTGTTTTATTTGCACATATAATTTTGACCCACTATGGAATATTAACTCAATAGTTTTTAAAGTTAATTTTATATTTTTTAATTCAAATTTAAAATTTAAAGTCCTCTAACAATTAAAGATATTAAGAAAATTTAATAACCTCTTATTATTATTTTATTTTTTGCTAATCGTATAAATGTCAAAATTATTAAAGAAATATATGCTTAATTATTACTAAAACTAGTGTACTTTCCCGTTAAAAATAACGGGTCATCATCGATACCAATTTATTACCCGTTATTACGTTAATTTCAATGAATTCAATTAAAATTAAATTTTCTGCATAGTCTAATTTATTTTAAATTTATTTTTAAAAATTGACTAAAAACAGTGGAATTTAAATATCAAGTCAATATATTCCCGTGCGTATCATAGTTACATTCTTCATGTTTAATACCCGTAGTGTAAAAGCGGACACAAAATAAATAAACACACTACGGGGTTTATTAGGATAGATACGCGAACTTCTCTAATATAATGAATTATTCATTATAAAAGCATCCATAATATCCAGGTATCATGGATGCCAATGAAAATTAATTATAGTATAATTATTATATTATTTTCATGTTTATATGTTCGACAATGTGGAACTGTCCGATAACTTGGGACACTTAATTCAAGGTGGACTTTTCTCTCGAAGTATGTATGTTAATATACAGTGAAATTATTTAGTAGTAACATTTATTACTTGGTGAGCAGTAACATTTATTGCAGAGTAAATAACTACAACAAATAAAGTAAAGACTTCGCATGACGAACACAAAGCAGTAAAAGAAGTGAATTGCGACTAAACATGTGACTGGTGTGTGACTGGTGTGTGACTGGTGTGTGACTGGTGTGTGATTGGTGTGTGACTGGTGTGTGACTGGTGTGTGACTGGTGTGACACTGGTGTGTGACTGGTATGTGACTGGTGTGTGACTGGTATGTGATTGGTATGTGACTGGTGTGACACTGGTGTGTGACTGGTATGAGATTGGTATGTGACTGGTGTGCGATTGGTGTGTGATTGGTGTGCGACTGGTGTGTGACTGGTGTGTGACTGGTGTGTGACTGGTGTGTGACTGGTGTGTGACTTGGTTTACAGTGACTTGGTTTACAGTGAGTTGGTTTACAGTGACTTGGTTTACAGTGACTTGGTTTACAGTGACTTGATTTGCAGTGACTTGGTTTACAGTGACTTGGTTTACAGTGACTTGGTTTACAGTGACTTGGTTTACAGTGACTTGGTTTGCAGTGACTTGGTTTACAGTGACTTGGTTTACAGTGACTTGGTTTACAGTGACTTGGTTTACAGTGACTTGGTTTACAGTGACTTGGTTTGCAGTGACTTGGTTTGCAGTGACTTGGTTTGCAGTGACTTGGTTTACAGTGACTTGGTTTACAGTGACTTGGTTTACAGTGACTTGGTTTACAGTGACTTGGTTTACAGTGACTTGGTTTGCAGTGACTTGGTTTACTGAGACTTGGTTTGCAGTGACTTGGTTTACTGAGACTTGGTTTGCAGTGACTTGATTTGCAGTGACTTGGTTTGCAGTGACTTGGTTTACAGTGACTTGGTTTACAGTGACTTGGTTTACAGTGACTTGGTTTACAGTGACTTGGTTTGCAGTGACTTGATTTACAGTGACTTGGTTTACAGTGACTTGGTTTGCAGTGACTTGGTTTGCAGTGACTTGGTTTACAGTGACTTGGTTTACAGTGACTTGGTTTACAGTGACTTGGTTTACAGTGACTTGGTTTACAGTGACTTGGTTTGCAGTGACTTGGTTTGCAGTGACTTGGTTTGCAGTGACTTGGTTTGCAGTGACTTGGTTTACAGTGACTTGGTTTGCAGTGACTTGGTTTGCAGTGACTTGGTTTACAGTGACTTGGTTTACAGTGACTTGGTTTACAGTGACTTGGTTTACAGTGACTTGGTTTACAGTGACTTGGTTTGCAGTGACTTGGTTTGCAGTGACTTGGTTTACAGTGACTTGGTTTACAGTGACTTGGTTTACAGTGACTTGGTTTACAGTGACTTGGTTTACAGTGACTTAGTTTACAGTGACTTGGTTTACAGTGACTTGGTTTACAGTGACTTGGTTTACAGTGACTTGGTTTACAGTGACTTGGTTTACTGTGACTTGGTTCACAGTCACTTGGTTTACAGTCACTTTGTTTACAGTGACTTGGTTTACAGTGACTTGGTTTACAGTGACTTGGTTTACAGTGACTTGGTTTACTGTGACTTGGTTTACAGTGACTTGGTTTTCTATTCTTCATTCCGATGAAAATCCAGGATTATCTGAAAAATAAAAATAAAATTTATTTAAAAGAACCAAGAAAAATACAATATAAAATCATAGTTATTTATAGTCTATTGTTGAATATAAACGTAATTATGAACATATTATGACAAATCAGTGCTATAATTAAAGTAAATGGCTATATTTCTTGGCTAGGGATATCTCTTGGCTTGGGACATCTCTTGGCTAGGGCCATCTCTTGGCTAGATCTCTTGGCTATGGACATCTCTTGGCTAGGGCCATCTCTTGGCTAGATCTCTTGGCTATGGACATCTCTTGGTTAGATCTCTTGGCTATATCTCTTGGCTGTTCAGTCAATTCCCCGATGGTGAAAAGGCTAAGCCTGAGTCAGAAAAAGCGAGGGCAGGTAATGAAGATAAGACAACACCTGCCTTCTCTTTCCCAAACACAAACCAGCGAACGAACTGGTACTGGGAACACTGGAGATGGACTGAGAGCAGAACATGGTTTGACTGTAACAGATGCCTGAGAACAGTGGAGTAACTGTAACACATGCCTGAGAACAGTGATGACTGAGGGCAGTGGTGACCGTTGCCTGAGAACAGTGATGACTGAGGGCAGTGGTGACCGTTGCCTGAGAGCAGTGGACTGAAATATAAGTCTGAAAGATAACGTATTTGAAGTCGTTCAATTAGGCAGATTAGAATAAATAAACTAATATATTGAATTCTTTTTCACTGCTCCAAACTATACTACATAATGTGTCACTTAAAGTACACATTCATTTGATCTTCAATTTCAATCATCAATTCGAATAACTAGATTGAAATAATAACTCTAAACTGCAATGCATATATCTAATGAGTTTCAGAATAAATTAGACTCTTTCATAAAATGCCAAAGAATGTTCCTATCTCAAATATCATGGTGCAGACTTCTTTTTAATTAAAAGCGAGTCTTATACCAATGGGCTTTGAAAAGAAATCTTTCTAATTATCTTTTTTCCACTGTTATTGCATATTTAGTGTCCTTTTCTTGCTCCCATTCGTTACTTTGGGCTGACAAAGAAAGTGGTCGAAAGCCAATGAGAACCTGGTGTCGAAGTTTTGCTTCATTTGCCGTCGATTTGGCGCCAATTTTTGGTCTTCTTGAAGATTTTGCCTACACCGGAATGTAAGAGGCGCTCTGATTGGTCGAAAAGAGAACGAGCCGCAGCTGCAGCCGCCCAATTGGTCGAAAGAGTGGGCGGGGCTTAGGTAGGCCATGGATTAGCCTCCTCAATATTCGAACTGACAAATGGATGAACAAAATGGCTGAAAAATTGGGCCTAATTTTTCAGAGTGGAGAATTAGCATTTAAATAACTGTGTGTTTTCAGATATCTCTTGGAGAAAAAAGGTATTATTTAATTAAATGAAGCCTGTCGAACTGCTCTGCTATTAGATAGATGAAAATTAATGTATTTAGTTATTGCCAATTTGAATTCTTTTGGATTGAATGTTTCATTTTTTGTGAGTCCTGTAATTGAATTTGTAACAAATTTAATTTATAATGAATAATATTCAGAAAGTGGATAAAATAAACCCTTAAATTAAATAGAAATGCTTATTTTTAAATATAATTATTATTTTTAATTTCACCATGTAATTTCGTATGAAAAAACATCTGTATTTTTAAAAGAAAATACAGAATATTTTTAATAATTCAATAATGGTAACATGAATAATATTAAGTGGGTGCTATATAACAAGTGAAGAACATTAGAAATATGAAGTGAAACACAAGTAACAAGTGAAGAACATTAGAAATATGAAGTGAAACAAGTAACAAGTGAAGAACATTAGACATATGAAGTGAAACACGAGTAACAAGTGAAGAACATTAGAAATATGAAGTGAAACACGAGTAACAAGTGAAGAACATTAGAAATATGAAGTGAAACACGAGTAACAAGTGAAGAACATTAGAAATATGAAGTGAAACACGAGTAACAAGTGAAGAACATTAGAAATATGAAGTGAAACACAAGTAACAAGTGAAGAACATTAGACATATGAAGTGAAACACGAGTAACAAGTGAAGAACATTAGAAATATGAAGTGAAACACGAGTAACAAGTGAAGAACATTAGAAATATGAAGTGAAACACGAGTAACAAGTGAAGAACATTAGACATATGAAGTGAAACACGAGTAACAAGTGAAGAACATTAGAAATATGAAGTGAAACACGAGTAACAAGTGAAGAACATTAGAAATATGAAGTGAAACACAAGTAACAAGTGAAGAACATTAGAAATATGAAGTGAAACACAAGTAACAAGTGAAGAACATTAGAAATATGAAGTGAAACACAAGTAACAAGTGAAAAACATTAGACATATGAAGTGAAACACGAGTAACAAGTGAAGAACATTAGACATGTGAAGTGAAACACAAGTAACAAGTGAAGAACATTAGACATATGAAGTGAAACACGAGTAACAAGTGAAGAACATTAGACATATGAAGTGAAACACGAGTAACAAGTGAAGAACATTAGACATATGAAGTGAAACACGAGTAACAAGTGAAGAACATTAGACATATGAAGTGAAACACAAGTAACAAGTGAAGAACAACTTGTACATACCTATTATAGAGAACATATAAATTTCTATTTATTTTTATAGTAGCAGGAATTATAGAGGCTGATGTTCATAAAAAAGAAATTATAAAATCATGAATAGAAAGTATATTATAAATATAGAAATAATCTGAATACAAAAGATAATCTATAATAAAGAGAAAAAAGGAAGTGTTTAACTAACATCAAAAGTATTAATAACTCACATTGTTGTCCTAAGATTACCACTCTTCATCATGAATCCTTTTGATTTATTTAGGTATCGAACAACATGTTTCTTAGTTACTATTTTAACCCTTTACCCAGGTAGTAATGATTCTCGGGCCAATGTTGTCCCAATATTGTCAATGTTGTCTCAATGTTGTCCCAATATTGTCAATGTTGTCCCAATATTGTCAATGTTGTCCCAATATTGCCAATGTTGTCCCAATATTGTCAATGTTGTCCCAATATTGCCAATGTTGTCCCAATATTGCCAATGTTGTCCCAATATTGCCAATGTTGTCCCAATATTGCCAATGTTGTCCCAATATTGCCAATGTTGTCCCAATGTTGGCCCAAGAAACATTTTACCTGGGTATTCCCTAATTTAATTTGATCATGAAAAAAATTATTACATTCTTGTAATATACAGTACAGGCAAAAAAAGATATCAACAGGTAAAGAGGATATTTTCTTAACTAAAAATAACAATATTGCTTAAGTTATGGAATCGTACAACTGTGTTTATCCGATATCATTTGACGAAAATATCTCAAAAACATATTAAATACACATAATTTGAAAGGGGACATATACAGGGTGACCCACAAAAAAGTGTACCCAACTTTTAATTAATATAAATATTGTATTTGTAATAAGATAAATGTATGGAAAAGCTATCATGATAAATATAATAAATTTACATTATAAACAAAGGATCTATCGCAGGCAGCATAACCTTCTTGGGACAAGGTTGTGTCATAGGGACTTGCTTGGGTACTTGGGAGAAAATGTTGTCCCAACAATGGGACATCACAATTGAACCAATATTGTTATCCTAGTCGTGTCCCAATGTTATCCCGATATTTTCTCCAATTCTTGTTCCAATTCATGGACCATAGATGGGTAACACTGAGCGGATAGTAGTTACCCCCCCAAAAAAAATAAGCTATCAACCATCAAATTTATATCTAAACCAATTTGGTTCGTTTATTTTGTGAAATATTACGTCTATTCAATTTTAAAAATCGTAAAAGTAGGACCTAGCTATGTATTTTTGTGCTTTAGGTCCACATCCGCTTTTCAATATTTTGATACTTTATATAGATAAAAGGAGCCATTTTAAGACGTTTATCATGAATACAATTTTTTGTGGAAACTCTTCGTTTACGAGATGTAACGCAATTAATTTTCAGTACAAAATAACATTAGGCATGTCCCGGCATACTAGCCCTTTTTTCTAGAATTTCCGCCATTTAGATTTTTTTGATGAAATCGTTTTGTGATATGAAAACGTCATTGTAGGTTGTTGTATCCGCTATTTTGTTGTACTGCACGCTTCATGATTGTTCAATGACCTGGCAGGGGTGTACATATTTTTGATTATACATATTTTTGATGGCATATCATATATAAACTATAATAATTGTACCTTCCCAGAACCCTTTAACCTAACCAGCCTACCGGAAAATTAATTGCGCTATATCTCGAAAACCAAGAGTTTCCACAACAAATGGCATTCCTGAATGACGTCATAAAATGACACCTTTTACCTATATGTAGGGTCAAAATATTGAAAATAGGTGGCGGACCTAAAGCACAAATTAAAAGGCCTGCATCTCTCCAGTTTCTTTGGACTCTGGATTTTATGAATTATTTTCTGCATTGGCATTATAAGTATGTATTCTTTTTCTCGGAAGTTTGTTTGCCAAGGGTCAGTTATTCTGATCAAGATAGCTGTTATAGAAGTTGTTAACTTGTATACAATTAACTGCAATGAATAAATCAAATAATTGAGCAACTGTTTGTTTTACTGATTTTATTTTTTAAACCATCAATAATTCTATATGAAGAACTAACTGTCTGTATATATGAAAGAACTTCTATGTTAAGATGATACTATTTCCTCTGATTTTAGTGCTAGCTCTAAACTCAGAGTCTATTTATTAATTACAGTATAGTTTATATATAATTGATTTCTTTTCCAACAATTCACATATTAATATGTTTTGCAAGATGAATAATTAAGAAATTAAGCAGATATTTAATTATTTGGGAAGTGACAGCATTCACAAAGTAGCTTTTCTGCATTCAAGAGCAATGTCACCGACGGTTATAGGTGACTCTGTTCATGGAGCCACTTTCTTGTCTGATTACTTCAATAAGTTCCTTGTATTAATTTTATTTTGGACGTCAGCGATGTAGCCTTTAGTTCGGAAGCAGAGGTTAAGTCCCTAATAAAAATAAATCAATTTTTTGGAACAATCTTGTGATTAGCATTACTTATGGGACAGCATTGTCCTAATGTTGTTCCAACTATAATGGGGCTGGGACAACATTGGGACATCATTATCCTAATGTTGTCCCAACTATTGTGGGGTTGGGACAACATTGGGACATTAAAGTAAATATGTCCAAACATTGGAAACTTTTTCTGTCCCAATGTTGGGTTCCAGCATTGGCCCAACAATTACAAAGAAGGTTGTCCCAATCATGGGTCCCAATGTAGTCCCAATTATGTGTTGCAGTCAAGTCCCAATGTTGTACCAAGGTAATTTGCCGACTGGGATATCTAATCCTGAACAAACCGGTTTAATTTTTCTCAAATCAGAACAAAATTGAAATGGAATTTTACTGTTTTTAAATGCATAAAATTATATTACAAACTCCCTACCTATTTCAACAGAAACAAAGTCAAATTTTGAACTCTTTAAGGAAACTGTTTTAAAAAGTACAATTTAAAATTATATTAAATCTAAGTTATCGGACACTTGAACTTTTCCCTCCATACATGAAAAAAAAGATAAGAATTATCATTTAAATTTTACTTTAATAAGGTATCAATGATACCTGCAGGTATCATGGATACCAACTTAACCAAAGGAATATCATTTTAAGTATTTTTTTAGCATCATGATAATCTTAAATTTGCTTTTAGTTAATTTTATTATTATTTTCACCATGCTTTTATTAACTCTAAAGTTTATTAAATAAATAGTGGTAAAACATCAACAATATATTATTGAAAATATATTAATTATGTGTAGATTTATGTTAACTTTACATTTTCCATGTTGTTGTACATTACTGATTTGAAGTTTTTTCACATCATGTAATTATTTAATTATTTTATATACCAGCACAGTACCTGTTGTTCATCCTTTGCTAATTAAATTAATATGATGGGTTTATATTTAAATGTAAGTATGTATTATCAATTCATGTATACTAAATTTAAACAAATTATTTTCACTCCAAAAGCCAAAACTATAATTTTTAAAAATTTTAATATTTGTGTGACCCGTAGCCATGGCAACAAAATTATTATTAGTTTCTCCTTTATAATTACCAAAGGCTTCGGACAGACAGACAGTTATCTTAGTATAGGTATAGCATATTCTCAAAATGGTACATAGTAAGTTAGTATGAATGTATCAGAACAGGTTTTCTCTATCTCTTTTTCTCTGTTTTAATTTCCTATTGATAGTAAAGCAAATTAAATATACCTTAAATGCATACCTTTTATATTTAACTAATTATAGTATCTTTAAAGTTATCTAATAATTCAGGTATCTGCTAATTAGATATGTTATTTAATTCATACAAAAATGAACCGTGAAAAGGTAAAACTTATTTTATTTAGATTCAAAGAATAAATGCTTATTAAAAAATTATTCCTTCATGCAGTTTATGAAATGCTGTTAAAAATGAATTTAAAATTTTGAGTTTAATTGAAATTAAGAATAACCAAGTAATATTGTAAATTATGAAGTAAAAGAAGAATAGAAATATATAATGAAATAAAAATAAAACATATTAGATTCTGGAAAAGTTTAGTCTATCATTGTAATATTAATAGTTTGTACCATTATTAAAATAATAGCAAATCCAGCTATTCTTATAAGAAAGGATTAGGGTAAGTTCCGAATTACCGGTCAGTTCCACATCTTCGGTCATATAAGAAAAAACAATATTTTAATAATTATTAAAATATTGTTTTTTCTTATATGACCGAAGATGTGGAACTGACCGGTAATTCGGAACTTACCCTAGGTACAGTATACAATGCAATTTATGGGAGAAAAGATATATAGAAATGGTAAATGGATAAATATTAAAACTATTAAAGAAAATTGATAAGAAATAGAAAGTGAAACTTAAGATTATTTAATTTTTAACATTGTAAACTTACACAACCCGGCATAGATACGATAGAAATACTATGTTAAAAGTTTCTAAATTTAACCTATTATTAATATCCCACTATGATTTTCGAACCTTAAAATCTGTGTGAAATTTAATTTAAAGGTGAATTTGAATGTTACCAATGGTTTACTTTAAATTTTCTAATTTTCTCTCAATACCACGTCATCACAGAATGGTCACCCCAATACAACTGATGCCCCACTGTACGATTACTCCAACTGTAGTAGAGCTGCTTTGTGGAATTACTGCTTTTTCTGCTATTTTCTGTATTGGGGCAGTTTTTTGCGCCCCGAACATATCGATCCAACTCTGCGCCAAACGAAAAATCCACGAAAAACCTGAAAAACCGATACTACGAACTGACAGTTAAATACTATTATGTGAATTTCAAGAAGAATGACAGTTTAAATTGTTAGAGTTTGAAGTTTTCTGATGTTTGAGAAAATTACTTTATAGGTTTTTCATATGCGGGAAGAATCCACGGAAACAATATGGCGTCGGAGTCGCATCTATCGAGAGGAATAGTAACTGTTATTACTCTTTGGAAGAGATTGATAGTTAATATACGTACTTATTAGAGTGAAATAAATTACATACATCGAAATCTACTAACAATTTTAACTAGAAATGAACAGTATTCTCTTTTAAACATCGTGAGTTAAATCTTTAACTGCGCAACTCCATTGATTTAGAAAAGCCTTACTGTGTCTCCCATAATTTCTATACAAAACTATCAACAAACTTAGCTAAAGTTAAAGTTACTATATTGCAAAAGCATGTCACATTGACCAATATACAAATTTGGCATACAAAATCCATCCATTTGAAACCTCAAGCTAGAGTTCGAATCAGTCGCCCGTCACTCACAGAGTTAACTACTTCACTTTAAACCACTTTCACATCTCTATTAGCTATTTTCACCTTCCGTAAGTCTCATCACCAACTTCAAAAGACTACTGGTGATGTTTAACGTACCACTTAGGCCTAGAAGAGGCCTATGGAACCAAAGAAAGCTCCGTACAATGGTCGTGTTCGCCTCTAACTTCAAACTCTGGCAACATCTACGGCCGGGGAAAATCTACGAACCATTGCACACAAACACACACACAAACTTCCCTATAGGAGATATGTGCTTTTATTTACCTATTAGATATATCATACTCTTAATATGAGATCTATTCCCTTAGATATTTTCCATTGTATATGAAATACCTTCCCTTATATATGGGAGATACTTATTTCCCCCTATAATTAATACCATTTTGAGTAAAACATACTGTCCCATTCTAGCTATATGACGTGTTATTTAGTTAATTTGATAAACTGAATAATATATAAAAACCATAGCTTATCAGAAATTGTTAATTATGATATATTACCATATGTGAACAATTTTAAATATACAATGTTGTAAATTTAGTGAATTCAGAATAGGGAAATCTTAGAGAAAGTAAACATATCTAATTAGCAGATACCTGAATTGTTAGATAACTTTAAAGATACTATTATTAGTTAAATATAACAGGTATGCATTTAAGGTATATTTTATTTGCTTTATTATCAATAGGAAATTAAAACAGAGAAAAAGAGATAGAGAAAACCTGTTCTGAAGCATTCATACCAACTTACTATATACCATTTTGAGAATATACTATACCTATAATAAGATAACTGTCTGTCTGTCCGAAGCCTTTGATAATTTCAAAGGAAAAACTAATAATAATTTTGTTGCCATGGCTACGGGTCACACAAATATTAAATTTTTTAAAATTTATAGTTTTGGCTTTTGGAGTGAAAATAATTTGTTTGAATTTAGTATATATGAATTGATAATACATACTTACATTTAAATATAAACCCATCATATTAATTTAATTACCAATGGATGAACAACAGGTACTGTGCTGGTATATAAAATCATTTTTAACATTTAATTTATATGATGTGAAAAAAACACTAGATTATTAAAGTTTAACACATGGAAAATGTAAAGTTACCATAAAACGTTTATTATATTTTCAATAATTAATTACACAAAATTTAAATTCTGATATCATTTTTAAATATTTTTTAACTGATTTTAGATAATAAACTATGAATACAAAATAAGATGTGTATTTCAGTTAGAGTTCATTTTTAATATCTATATTAGCATGATAATTAATTATTATGATACCTGTGAGTTATTAACATGAGAAAAGATCATATATTATCATGATGCTGAAAATGATTACTTAAAGTAAGTTCCAAGTTATCGGACTGTTCCATATTTTCGATCATGTAAGAAAAACATATATAATTTATCTCTCATTTCAATTTGTATCCATAATACCTGCGGGTATCAGGGATACCAAATAAAATTAAAATTAAATTATAATCAATATAAACTTATTTCATACAAAAAGTAAGATCGAAAATGTGGAAACGTTCAATAACTCAGAACTTACCCTACACTATAAAATAAACATGGAATTGTCATTCAGTGTTCCTGATACTTCTTACATTTCATATAAAATAATATAATTAACTATTACCTTACCTTCTGATTGGTTCCTAATATTACTAAATTAAACTTTAGTTTTAATAAATTCGAATTTCAAAAATCATGATTTTATGTAAAAAAATAATGTATTTTCAAATTCTTTTCATCTCTCTATGTAATTTTTCGATAATTCAAATCACTAAATCCTATGG
This sequence comes from Caprella mutica, assembly GCA_947561585.1. Lineage (NCBI taxonomy): Eukaryota > Metazoa > Arthropoda > Malacostraca > Amphipoda > Caprellidae > Caprella > Caprella mutica. The sequence continues at coordinate 36,594 of CANNZV010004626.1, forward strand.
CGTTTCTTCTCCAGGTGATGTCTTTTCACAGTGATGGTCTCACTGTGGTCACAGGCCGGGGTGTACCGCTACACTGACCCTCGGGGCGTAACCCTGAAGATGGTCACAACTCGGGGCGTACCGCCAAACTAACCTTTGGGGCGTAACCCTGACGGTGAGGTACCGCAGAGAGTTACGAAAGAGGGCGGGGCTTAAAACTGCGGGACCCTTCATCCATCGTAAAAAATTATACTTGATATTTTTTTTGAATATGCATATTTTTTTATGTACATCCAAAAAGAAGTTACAACTTTAAATAAAAATACCCTAAATTTAAAATGTTCATTTTTTAAATTATGCTGTACGTACGGGAAAAAAATAAACTAATTTTTTCGAATATGAAGATTTTCTATATGTACATCCAAAATGAAGTTACTAACTTAAATTTGTAACTTAAATCCTAAATTAAAAATAATGTTAAAAAGAAGAAGATGCAGATGGGGTGGAATAAAATTAACCAATAAATTTATTTATACAGTAATTAAACAAAATCATTTTAAATTTAATTTAAAAAAAAAAATTAAGAATCAGACCTGGGTATTTCAAATTGTCGGCTAAAGTATTAGAAATGAATTAGCTGAGCAAATCAATCGATACCCAATGGAAAATGGAAATTATTTTTCTGATGCTACTATTTTTTTAAATACTTTAATTGTTTAGAAAGTTATTGTAGATCTCTTCAAATTCAGTAGGGGAAGTTACGAGTAATCGAACTGTTCCACATCTTCGATCATATGATGAAAAGTATATAACAATTGCAATTTTGTGTTAAAATAATTATATATTGTACACTTTTTCTTATATGATCGAAGATGTGGAACTGTCCGGTATCTCAGAACCTAACCTAAGTTTACGTTAGTTATTATAATAATTTAATTAAAAATTGTTTTATAATACACATCTTATGCTTTTTATTCATTTATTTATTAAATTTTTAAATAAAAGAATAATTTATTTATTTATTCATCATATTAATGTACAATCTAAGTAAATTATTAAATACTACAATAACTGAAACAATTTTATGCGTTCATATTAATAGAAATAAGTAAAGACTGAAGAAGAACAGTGAAATAAATAAATTTCGAAGTTACTTTTTTAATGAATAATTATACAGTTCTAAAATAAAATATTACCAGATGTGAACGGTATACCTGAAGAATATTTAAAAAAGGTTATAATCATAATTTTTAAACATTATTAATTATAATAATTACCTATGTTATTAGCATCTGGATATTTCTACTTTACCCGTTATATTTACCGTTATATTTACCGTTACGTTTACCGTTACATTTACCGTTACATTTACCGTTACATTTACCGTTACATTTACCGTCACATTTACCGTTACATTTACCGTCACATTTACCGTTACATATACCGTTACATTTACCGTTACATTTACCGTTACATTTACCGTCATATTTACCGTTACATTTACCGTCACATTTACCGTTACATTTACCGTCACATTTACCGTTACATTTACCGTCACATTTACCGTTACATAT
>CANNZV010004627.1:0-38118 GCA_947561585.1 Caprella mutica
TACATCAGTGACAGGATTTGACTTCACTCTGTAGGTGAGAAGCTCTGATAGAACTTCAAACCAAACCTATAACTACATCATCTGAAAATGAACACAAATTGATTGGAATGATCCATCTGAAGTGAATATAGTGAATTGGAACACTTTTGGTATATATTTGAAGAGTTTTTTAAAAAGATTTCTATACAATAGAAGATAAAAAATGTGTAAAAAGTTTATAGAAATTATTTGATGATTTGGTTGCAATTAAAATACATTAGATATAAATTGTATTTTTATTTTCGAATTGAATTCCATTTCACACCATTCTTTATATTCGTTGGAAAGATGGCAAAATAATATTAATAAATATGCATGTCTACTGTTGCAACAAGAAATCAAATGGTTTCAGGTTTAAAAGTTTTTCTAGGTTAAAATTATGATATGTTGAATCATGGCTTACTTAATATACACGGCCTGATTTGTTACATTTCTCTTCTTGAAATAGAAGGCCAGACTTTTTATTATACAGTAGTAATTAAGGATCACATATTGACTTGCGTATCATAGATTCCGTCTCAATTGTCTTAAAGTGTGAAAAATGATTTTATTTTCATGATGAAAATTGGAAACAACATCGGATGAATAATTAAAATACAAGCAAATAAAATATTCAAGATTGTCAACAAATGCACTTGTCGGGGATGCTTCACCATTTTCCCAGCTCATAATTGTCGGCCAGTTTTTGGGCTGCCATATGATGAAAGCTTACAGAACATATGGATTAAATCTATCAACAGAAAGGATATCAATATTGGTTCCACAGTTTCTGCGAGTGTTTTCACAATGAATGAAGAAATAAGACGACGCAAACTTTAGAAACAGTGAAAAGTTTACATTGGTGTGTTAAATTAGACACGTACTGCAACGACACTACTGTTTCATCAGCACTCATTCAAGATCTTCTATCAGATGGTTTAACTTCGTTCTAACTGCAAGATTTCAAAGTGATCCCTTAAAGCGCAGATATGGTCAGTATCGTCAGATGAGCGTAGGAAGATTTCTGGTGTCAATAAAAGATGTAAATACATCCGATAAGATTTTAAAAATCAAAAGTTTTGTCCAAGAAGGCTTTGGTATTGATGACAATGTGAAGATTAATCAACTCAATGATTTAGAGGTTGAGAAATTGATGACAGAATTCAAAGAAACGGTGCTGAATGTCTAGAGGATCTATTAAACTTGAGCAGAAGAAGTATCAGACTATGTTGCAGGGAACATCGCTGTGATAAAGTAGAAATGCGTCGATGGATGATGTTGTTGTGGTAGGTCCTCCAGTAGCTGCCCAAAACTTCTCCCAAATCAATCTCCTCTCAAGTGGGAGGTACCGCATCCACAGATGCTCACTGCTTCCCTCCTCATCCCCGCAAAACCTACACTGTGCCTTCGCCTCCAATTGTACCATACACCTCCATCTCCTTATGGCAGGGTGGTGTCCACCCTTTTGAATCTGACCTGGTCCACCCTTTTCTTCTCTAGTCCGATTCTTCTCCCTATTCTCTCTGTCCCCCTCATATTTCCTCCTGGCATCAGCGTCCTGCACCCCTTCTCCCTCAGCCTTCTGTCTATCACTGCTTCTCTCGGTCTTCCGTCCAGCTTCACCTGCCCCTGATACATCTCTCCTCCCTCTTACATTCTCGTCCACCAGCTCATTGCCCTGCAGTCCACTATGTCCCAGTACACACACCAGTTGTACCATCCTCATTCAACTCTAAAAAGCTTCCTCCTGATCTGTCTCAGTTCCAGTCCCTCATTATCCTCTTGTAACGCACCCACCGCCGCTCTACTCAAATCCTCATCCAGTAGACCTCACATCGTTTCGTTCATCGCCTTCCTATCCGTACTAAAACTGATGCACCAGGCACCCGCTGGTACGGGCCACTGGTCAACCGTTACCTCTCTCCTTCTCACCACCATTCCAGTCCCACCGCAGCTTCACTCCCCCTCCACTGATTTGTCTGTGTATACCATCAAGTCCAACACCTCCTTAATCTCTCCTCTGGTGAGTCACACCTCCTCGTTTGTGAGTCACACCTCCAGGGCAAGCCCCCTCCACCATCTTCTCTCCTGCTATTCCATGCCTCCATTCCCTCCATGGACGTCTCAAGCGCTTTCCTACTCATTCGGGCGTTCTCCTACTCCTCATACAGTTCAGCCCTTTCCACCTTCTCCAGGTTAGTTTTGGAGAGCCATGTAGCCCATGATGTACTGGCGTTTTCTACCACGCTTCGCTGTGTCACTGTAAATTTTGATGGCATCCTCCTTCATTCAGCCACAGCTTATTTCCGCTACCCTGCTCAATAACCAGTTCCTACTCTTCAAATTCTCCGTCACCTCATCCACGTGTCTTCCGAAAGTGAGTCTTCTGTCATATGTGACCCCAAGGAACCTCTGGTTGTCATCCCTTCTGAGAAGCTCCTCTCCAATCCTAACTTCCGGTGTCCATCCCGACTCAGATGGGTCTGTGGAGTAGAGGCAGATGCTGCATTTACTTGTACTCCAGGACCTTTGATTTGAAAGGATAATATTTCAAGAAATGACTAAACTGCAACCTGCAACTTAAACTTTTTTGCTGTCACGTCACACGTGGTGGTTTGACTTTTGCCTCTGATTAATTTAGAGATGTGTTGAGTAGAGTTAATTCTGAGGACTTTGGGTAGGACCAAAATTTTCTGTGAATCACATCAAAACGTTAATTCATCTCGAGTGGATAGAATAATAACTAATAATTGTATCAACAACAAAAAGAAGAGACTTACAGAATCTGCTGTGAAAGATAGAGAGGTGGTCTTCAAGAAAATTATGAGACATATCAATGGCTGATTGTTGAAATCAAAATGACTTAGCTATGTTTCTAATTTTAACTTATAAATAATGTACAATGTACACCTTACTGTTTCAACTTTAACGATTTTTAGTTTTAATGTTTTAGTTAGGTTAATTGGGAAATCATATAGTTATTAAAATATACATAAATTATAATGTGTTTTAATACCTTAACTAAAGCATTAATTAATACCCTAACTGAAGCTTTCAATAAATAATACACCTTATAATTAAATATATTGAAAAGTCTGGCATTCTATTTTAAGAAGAGATATGTAACAAATCAGGCCGTGTATATTAAGTAAGCCATGGTTGAATATAATTATGCTACATTCTCTATGGTTGAAAGAATTTCTCAAATCAGTCAATATTTTACAAAAAATCATAAATAAAATAATAAAATGTGTATTAAAAAAAACGAAATAGTGACATATGCATTTATAATTTAATCTATATCCTTTTGGAAGCAGGTATATTATACATACATTATACCTCGAGATAATATTACATTGAGTTTCTAGCTGCTATAGACTGCGATCCATTATGAACAATAAACGTAATAAAAATTCATAATTAACATATTATAATGTATGGAAGATACGGCACTAAATTTTTCATGTATGCCAAAGTTAATAGAGGAGAAGTTGCTGAAGAGATCCATTGTTGTTCAACGTTGTACTTACGGAGATACTATTACTTGTGAAGGAACACCTCGGTATTGTAAACCAATAACTTATTAGATCAAAATATAAACATCACTCGTTATAGATGATATAATGACACTCAATATTGGTAATCTGTAATCACTTAATCAACATACGAAATGATAATATTCTGTAGATGGTTTGATATGTGAATATCTTCAAAATCCTTTCTTCAATTACTGAAAGTGAAGAAGGCATTCGTATTAGTTCTGTAAGTAACTAGTCGATCAGTAAATCAATAGAGTTTTTTCATTTTTTTTAAATTAATCCCACAAATAAACCAGGTAGTTGTAGTAATTATGAGTAGTTAATATCCATATGTTTAAACAAATCTGAAAATCATAAGTTTTACGCTTTATACCGTTACAGAACTAGATTATTTACTAATAATAAACTGCTGATCTACTATATAAATAAATGGTCTAAGATGTCTATATATAAGCAAACATCACAACATTTGAAATAAGATACCATGTTATGATTCCAGTCAGAAGGAAAACAAATAATTTGACAAACGTAAATAATGTCCATTAAATGAGAAGCTTGGTCAACATATTCTGGGAATAGACATTAGTTAGAGAAATTATATAAAAACAGATTTTAACATGCTAAATATAGACTATTTATAACGACGATATGGTGGAAAACCGATGTAGATGAAAAATATTTACATCAATTGTTATTAGAATATTAATTATAAATTTGAAAAATAGAATCGTATCAGATTTTGGTAATCTATACATTTATACAATTTTGTAATTCAATCGATTCTCAAAATATACGAAAGAAAAAGTAATTTTAGATCATAAATAATTAAATAACAGCAATAGATTTATATTTGATCTATTAAGCAAAAGTCGTACATTAAAATACATCTTAAAATTGTCTGAGCCAAATACTAATTTTTATTCCCTGTGTTTGCTGATCCAATTCTACTTCCCTTTGAATACAGGCCTTAGATCTGCTGTAGCCAGAGCTGCTAGCCAGGGAGAAAGTTATACTGTGGAGACAGGAGAGAAAGAACTACCCACTTGATCTTCTTTGGGCCCACTATAACTTTCTACTCCTCTGCATAGAACAGTTATTCAAGTAGAGGAATATTATCCCAATACATTTTTTTTTCAATATCTACTCTTGGAAATATTATCTCAATGTGTAGATCTATTCCTCTCAAGCTTAAAAGTTTATCAAAATACACCCAATAATTTTTTTGTAGCTTTGGAGGAACTCAGAAAAATTTCATACTCTATCACAATATATCTATTTTACTCTTTTCAGTTAATACAATTTAAATTTATGAACATTTGTGAAAAATAACATTTTCAAAACATTTTGAGTTTATTATTAACTCTTCATTTTAAAGTGAATTAATATTATGAATTTGATTAAATGGTCTAAGAAACACCGTAAAATTAGACAGACAATGATAAAAATTGATAATTAATATGAACTCAATTCTGTTACCTTTTTCTAATTAGATTTCAGTTGAATATTGCATGGAAAAGGATTATCCTCAACCATTTACTTTCCATGGATTAAATATATATCAGAAGTGGCAATACATAGCAGGATATTGTTAGGATTAATAATCCACTACGTATTTGGACTCTAATGTTACCTGGAAATGTAAATACAAATAGACTGTGTAGAGTTTATTACAAGAAGACTACATTATTGATAGGTAATAACTTGTAATTTAAAATTTACATAATTAGAATGTGATGAAACAGTTTTATTGAGCATTTTGTTTCCTATTTTTTTTTCGCCTATAAACTTTACCAGACTAATGTATTTTGATTGTGACAATTTAATTTTAAGAAGATAAAATAATGAAGACTAAGAATTAAAGAGTTACAGAATAAATTCCAGCGCATAAGTAGTCCTATTATTTATGTGTTTTTAAATTACTTTCAAACCATCAGATATTCATTATTTTATAGCTCCAAAGAGAAACTTGTGAATAAATCACTGGTCTTCCCATTAATTGATTTCCAATTAAAGGCTTCAAGCCAGTACATAATAATTAACGTGAGATATTATCGAACAGGAATTAACTAATGTAACATCGAGGTCAGCAGTTCAATGGAGTAAATGTGGTAGGTAACTATATATGATAATAGATACTATAGTTAGTAAAGATTTTGTCTATACATTATGCACACTATAATTCATAGTTCTATATTTTCATCATCTAATGCTTTATCAGTGTCGTATCACAACACACATATAATTATATTCAATTTAAAATAATTGGTAACAGAAAGATTATTAATTTTATGGGTTAAGCAATTCTCAAAATGGACCATGGAATACATTTGGAGAAAATAAAACATAAAACTGATATCATTGTCAGTATAAAGGATAATATGTTCAAATCAAGCCTCAAGTAATTTTAAAACAAGGAATAACAAATTTTGAATTTCAGCCATGTTTCAATGAGTTTACAAAAGTACTGTAAAATTCTTACTTATACTTATCTGACATAAAATAATTCTGGTACTTGCTTTAATTAAGTTATATAATGACAAAATGTAGTTTATGCATTTTTTGAACCTTGACAGTATAGGCTAATGATTAAACATTTTATATTTCATTTTTTAATACTATTTAATGTCAAGCATTAAATAGCATTCTAATTATAGTCGTATAAGAGTTATATAATTGAAAAGTCATTAGTAATAGAAGGCAGATAATTAATGTCTTCTTACTATCTACTTTCTATTTCACCATTTCCAACTCTCTATTAATTATCAAAGCATCTTCAGCAGCTCCACCATAAGGCATATTACCTCCACTCAATTTCTCCATCGTTTCATTATAACTCACTCAATTAGGGTCAAAAGAACTTCAGAAGTTTATAATTATAGCCGAACTATTTTGTACTTTTGAATCGTGCATCATGTTGAAAGTTTTTCAAATTGAATTCATTATCAATTGAGATCATTAAAATTGTTTATACTGAGAATTAAATATATGGAAATAAGTTGCAAATTTATAGCTAATTAGAGTCTAATTTCCTCTCAAATCAAGTTTTCCAATTAAATATAAGATTGGTATCGCAATCGTTCGAGTTGTGGAGTAATTCGCAATTTAGAAATGCGTTGAGTCATCAAAAAAATGTGAGAGAAAAGATAATTGGAACCTGGTTGTACAACAATGATTGCAATAAATGAGAAAAGAAAACATCTACTTACAAAAATGATCACCTTGTAAATTTATCAGAAACTTAAAATCACAAATTACAAACGAAATTACATAAGCATGCCATTCGAATTTTATTGAAATTACTGTATTTTAAATGTTATACTAATTTATATGTAAGTAAAAAAATAATAAAAAAATTTATTTCTAAAACAAATAACATAATATTTTTTCTAATAAAACACCAATTGCACTATTTCTTTTATTTGTTTCAATATAAATCATTTTAATTAGTTATCTTCAGTATTTGAGACTATAATTACGATTATGTTTCAGAGTGATAATCATTAAATAAGATATCAATTCATTCTAAATTCAGACTGAAAAACACAAATTATGTTTAGATAAAATTAGTGATCTGATAAGTTCGAAAACTGCTTTTATTCAAACTGCCTCTAATCATGAATAACAATCACAATCGAGTGAATAATTTTGTTTAAAATGAAACTTGCAACATGACAAAAAAAAACAATAAGAATTGAATGACTCGCTTCTGCTTTTCAGCAAAATTATATTTTTTGAATTGCATTTTCTAGCTTGAATTACCTTTGGCTATCTGATTCACACTAATATTGGACATTTTCGTTTGAATTGTTATCTAATTTCTACTTATAATTCATTTTTCTTCTAGATTCCTTAATGCAATTTCTATCCCCAAAATTATGTGATTAGTTCTCTATATTGAAATATTAATATTCTTTTAAATATTTGAAATATTAATGTTGGAAATATCAATTTCAATCTTCGTATATCGACCTCCACAGAAAAGGAGATTTCTGGGGCTTTAAATAACTTGAAACCTACCTTCCAGATTTATCTGGAATTGAAAAATGTTCTTATATATTTCCATAAAAGGAATTGGAATGGAAAAAGAGCGCCAGGAAACCGATAGGAATATTTATTTTTATTACTTCAATTAACGTAAAAAATCCAATAAATGGATAGAATTACAATTCCATCCTCATTATATTCCATTTCTGGTGACTAAATCTATGAAATAATCACTGCCATTTCATTCAATCTAATAGCGTTAGAATAATTCCCTTACAACATTAATACTGACCGACAATTCATAACTTACCAAATTCATTTTTAATTTCTATTAAAATGTTTATAAGTTTTTTATTATTAATATATATGCAATCTCACAGTTTACAATCACATGATATAAGAAGGTGAATAACTATTTAGTTTCGGCGAGAAATTGGAACATGTCTTGGAAAATCGAAAGTACAACTTTAATTTAAACATTTCTTATAAAACAGTATATCAAAGTTTCGCAATATTCGCTAAAAATAATTTTCGATGCCTTTTATCAACTCAATTCAGGCTATTTCCAGTGAAAAGTTTTATATTGAAAACTTACCAAATAAGTCACTTATTTTGTTATTATATCACTAATTATTTTGAAGTATTTGAAGAAGTTGTTTTGAAATTTTATCCAATTATTTCTTGTTTTAATATTAAGAAGAATAAAAAGTATGTATGTTCTTTTATCATAAAGATTGATAAGTGGATTAAAGGAAAACATAATTCAACAAATAACAGTAATAGATAACTAGAATATTACAGTTGCCAAAAACATTATATAGTAAAACTTTGATTATGATTTTTCGGTATTATCATGACCAAAACTTAGAAATGTTTAATAAAGAATCATGAAAGCATTTAAAAAAGCTTAACACTTATTTAAAATGAGATTAACAATACTTATATTACCTACCAATAACCTGTAGATTCGTCTTAACTGTAGGTGATGTTATAAAAGAAATGTACACTAAAACCGATCTGAAAAACTCTTATCGATATTCGATATCTATGAAATGAAGTACTGAAATGCATTTCGTGATATGCCGTATTCGTCTGCAGACTATGAAATTAATTTAGGTTTGTGTATAATAATAGAAATAAACTTCATCGATAAATTTATACACTAAAAAAAATACATATGTAATATATTTGTAGATGAAATAATTAACAACCTGAATTTATTGATATATTAATACTGTGTGATTTGTATTGCTCTCTGAAAGACCATTCATCTGTTATTTTAGAAACAGATATATGTTATCCAAAATCCTAAATATGAGTCATCCCATAGCCTAAATATGAGTCTTTCCAAAGCCTTAATATGAGTCATCCCAAAGCCTAAATATGAGTCATCTAAAAGCCTAAATATGAGTCATCCCAAAGCTTATACGAGTCATTTCAGAGTACTTTGTATCGCTTTAGAAAACCTAAAATATTGGCCTCTTTCACCCAAAACTTTGATTTGAGCCCGAATTTCTATGCTCTAACAGAATAACAGCATAGAAAGCTATAAAAGCATAGATGATCTATGCTTTATAGGCATTAACCTATTTTGAATACAGAGCATATAAAATTCCATTTAAGGATATTTTTGTCTATGCTACAGCAAGCTAAACTCTATTTAAGAGCTATTAAAGTTTATGCTACAGTTTATGCTACATTTTCTATTTACAGTTTTGTTGTAATATTTTAGCAAGTCATTTAGTTCTAAATCTTTGTAGTCTTAACAACTCAGTAATTAATAATACCTAAAGTTAGGCGGTCTGATAACGTCATGATACGAAATTTAATTGATGAATTTGGGTGTTATGCAATGAAAACGTTGTTTTGAATGCAAGCCATGCAATGTGATGCTGAGTAGCTACAAGAAATCAATTGCTGTATCACAGTTTAAAACAGCGAAACATAGGCGTAAAAGAGTGTAAATTTTGTAGATATGAATGAGGATGATGCTAACATGATACCAACCATATTGTAGCAAATAATCCTGGATTGCAACTCATAGAATAAATACGAATTATCGCTTTTCAAAACTTAAAATTGTTTATTGCTAAATTATTTATATTCTAAATATAGCTACTATTATTTTCATCTAGCTAGATGAATAAATAATTAAATCTCATATTTACCATATATCGTTATATAGAATCTTATTTTTCTTGTTCTAATATTTTGTTAGATATTAATGAAACTTTAGCTGTCTCTTAGTAGAACTGAGAATCTGAAAAATTATCGTTTATGGTTATTTGTTGCTATATTATTTAATTGTCATATATTAATAAAAATGCGATGCACAAAATGTGGTTCGATTTCCAATTCCATTTTTAATAATTACAAAAACTGTACTTCTATAATTTTCCATTTGAAACGGGAAACATTTTTCAACATCATATACACAACCTCAAAATTAAAGAAAATATACATAATTAAGTCTACCATTTGACTCATACGGCATGTTTTTAAAGTTTTTGAATGAAGAAAACGTTATTTGAGGTATAACTAGTCAATTTATAACGGCATATTTAGCATAGATTTGGGCTATAAAGCATATTTTTAAGAGCATATTTTGCATAGTATTTAGTGCTATTTCGCATAGATTGAAAGGGCATAGGAATCTGGGCTCTAGTCATCACTAACGGTCTTAAAGGTGCTACTTTTTTTAACGAAGGTGCTTCGGTTTTTAACGGAGCAGTTTGTCTGATTGAATTATTAATGAAGTCTGGCCAGAATATAGAGTTGATTTGCTTCATATTTGTTATTATATTGTTAAAAGAAATGAACGACAGTTGTATTCTTTTAAGAAACAATTTGTTATTAGTTAATGTAACAAATTATATCAATATAAATAAATATTTTTTTGTGTTTATTAAAATGAGAAAAATTACTATTACAATTAATAAGCACTATATGAAACAATTTTAGATATTATAATTTGTAAATACTTAATGTAGCTATAATGCTTCTTATAATTATATATGTATTATCTGAAAATAGTTTCAAAACTAAAAAATTATTTTCAAACCACGACAATTTTAAATATTTTTCACTAAATTAACAGAATATATATATTTATTATTGTCCTAGCAGAAAATAATAATATATCTAAATCAATACTCGCACTGTACCTAATTTATGGATATAGTAATTCAATTTTCTGTAGATAAACTGCTTCACTAAGTTGAAGCCAAAAAAGTGAGACAATTTGCGTACAGACCTAACGTCAGCCAGTGAATTTAAATTTAGCCAGTGACTGTTGTATAACTCATGCAATCAACTCCCGAGTGATATTCAGTGTATGTCCTCTCCCAAATTCAAAGTACATCCTCCATTTGCCGAATGGTAAGTACTGTTGTTACTCTCAAAGTGAGATATAAACACCACATTTGAGAATGTCTTCGGAAAAGAGGGAAATGAAGAGGAACTAATCACACTGGAGTGGACCATAACTTAACTTAGAGGCATAGAGGTAAAAGTACTTTTACGCTTCCTATTTTTTTAGTCCAAGGAATTGGATGTCATAAACTAGAGAAATTTTCGACTGATGAACTCATGAAATAAACTTTGACACAATTTTTGGAGTTCCAAATGCATTGTTAAGGAGACAACAAACCGCTTGTTTGCGACAACACTGTCATAACTCTAAAAAAGCTATTTTTCAGGAGAGGCATTTTAGTACATGTAATGTACGTACATTTAATGGTATATCGTTAGGACATTTAGCCTCTCTAGCGGTACATTTTCGAGCTATGATTATGAAACTTTTACCAAACAAATTAGAATTTTATGATTTATATGTCTATATTTGAAAATACATGTTTTTGTTTTTATGAGGTCATTCCTGCAAACAAGCGAAACATTGGTTAAATACAACCACTCAAAAGAACAATTTCTAAATAATAGATTTGATAAATTACTAGCCGCATATTGGTCGGATAGCTTTCCATAAACATTTATTTCAAACAATGATTATAAATCATAATGCTTCGTTATATAAATTGGAAACAAGTTAAATCATTTGCTATAGAATCGAAATCCAGTTCTGTAGAATGTATATAATATACAGATACGACAACTATATCAAATCATTGCTCTCGAATAATAAGAGTTACAACAAAATAGGAAATATTTTACATGTCATATTCACAGGTAAGAAATTTTTGTATAAAAGTTTGATGGAATCCAAAAAATATGTGGAGAGAAAAGAGATAGCAGTGGATATTTTGAATTAAAAGAACTCTGTGATTTTATTTAACTAATGAAAAGAACCATTACGTGAGAAATAAATAACACGGATGATTTGAATGAAGTCTTCGGATAAAATTCATGACAAATTCTATATGTTATTCTAATTCTGTTCATTTTGAAGTCTCTAACATTTTTTATTAGTGAGATTATTTAAATAAATTTTTAACAACAAGTAACTGTCCGAATATAAACAATATTAAGTCAAAGGAGACTATTAACAATAGATAAACATGACTGAAAAGTTAATTCTTTGATACATATTTGTTCAAACAAATCCATTTACATCATTTGATGATAATATTATTAATATTTTTTTAAGGAAAAGAAGCAACCTTCTTTCAATAATAAAAGAAAATAATTATCTTTATATAGACAATGAACATTAAAAATAAAGGATAAGCTTCTCTGCTCTACGATTAATATATAATGCTATTTTCTCTTTTCGTCAATGCCACATTTTACGCATTTTTCAATGCGATTTTACCACAAAAATTACAGAATTACTTCGGTATTTATTTTACAATCATCAAGTTCTTTTTCTTTTTGAGTGAATGCAATGATATTTTACATCAAGAAAAACATCAGGAATGGAAGTGTATATAAAAAATAAAGATTTAAGATTATTCTCTTCGGTCTCTTTAACTAACTGATAATTATACGATTGTTATCACTATTTTGAAATTAAAATATTAATGTTTACAGATTAATGATTAGAGAGAGAAAATCTTTCAATTGCCAATTAATTATGCATTTATAATATAAGCATTTAATTTGAAATATAATCGTAAAGAGATAAATAATAATTATATTTAATAATATCAAACACGATCGAAGATATATAACTTTTTATGCATTTAAAATATTTGTATAAATAATTCATATTTCATATAATTAATTTATAGTATTATCCATTTACATTTCCCTAGAATTTCAAAGGATTTGAGTAATTGAATTAAAACTCTGGAGGTTATAAAACAATAATTAAATTTCTTTTGTTAATTAGCTTGATTAAATTGAAGTCGTAGCCTCGAGACGTAAAAGGATAATACGTTCTCTAATTGATAGAGAAATGGATGAATTATTTATTATGTGAATTACATAATAAAATATTCAATGTTTGTTTATACAATAATATATTGTGTTGCACCAGATATTATTATGTTATGTACCACTTGTTATTATGTTATGTACCACTTGTTATTATGTTATGTACCACTTGTTATTATGTTATGTACCACTTGTTGTTATGTTATGTACCACTTGTTATTATGTTATGTACCACTTGTTATTATGTTATGTACCACTTGTTATTATGTTATGTACCACTTGTTATTATGTTATGTACCACTTGTTATTATGTTATGTACCACTTGTTATTATGTTATGTACCACTTGTTATTATGTTATGTACCACTTGTTATTATGTTATGTACCACTTGTTATTATGTTATGTACCACTTGTTGTTATGTTATGTACCACATGTTATTATGTTATGTACCACTTGTTATTATGTTATGTACCACTTGTTATTATGTTATGTACCACTTGTTATTATGTTATGTACCACTTGTTGTTATGTTATGTACCACTTGTTATTATGTTATGTACCACTTGTTATTATTTTATGTACCAAATGTTATTATGTTATGTACCACTTGTTATTATGTTATGTACCACTTGTTGTTATGTTATGTACCACTTGTTATTATGTTATGTACCACTTGTTATTATTTTATGTACCACTTGTTATTATGTTATGTACCACTTGTTATTATGTTATGTACCACTTGTTATTATGTTATGTACCACTTGTTATCATGTTGTACCACTTGTTATTATGTTATGTACCACTTGTTATTATGTTATGTACCACTTGTTATTATGTTATGTACCACTTGTTATTATGTTATGTATTATCATGGAAACAAATTATGAATACAGTTAGAATATTAATTACAAAAACCGTGGATTTTTCAGTCAATATTTTGAGATATGGCACCGTTGCTTAGGATAGGCCCCGCCTTTTTGTAGTAACTAAAAAAGATGCCAATAAGTTAATAGTAAATGACAATACAGATACCAATTAGTGAATTTTAATTGAATATGCAAAGATGGTGTCAATTAAATTATGTCATAGTAATATACAAACTTAACATTTCGATTTAAGTAATTAAAACTATTAATCTTTCGACGAAATATCGATATTTATTATTGTTCCCCTGAATTATAGTACTTGGTGTCTATTTCTCATACATTTTAAACATGTGTGTAACTACGGTAACAGGGACTTCATAATCTGGTAAAAATGTGGTTACCCTGATCTAGACCTATGTAGCAACAGATTAAATGTATCTAATTATAATGGAAATAAATGAATCTATATTTTCATTCATTTAATGTCTTTGAATTGATTTTCAATTCATCTTCATTATTTCATCTATATAAGCAAAAAATAGTTTCTGCATCACACAGCAAATTGTTTGTCATTCTTAAATTTAATATTCATCAACTTTTCATGTATTAACCTTCGTCACTGTACGATCAGTTAGAAAGGTTAAAACTAAAATTGAAGCTTAGTTTTTACATTTAATACACTCTAAGAGCATCATAAAAAATCTGGAATAAAGTGAATTTCAATTATTGTTGAGACCAGCTACGAGAAGAGCCTAAAAACAGCTCCTGTATTTTCTTAGGGATTCCGAAAAAAAGGTTACTAATCTTTTAAATTCATCAATTTCGTCTGGACTCTGAAACAAACTTCAAATTATAGACCAATAAGGAAACTAATTACGGAATTTTACTTTAATTATTGAAAATCGAAAGATTTCGTTAGAATTTCCATTTAATTTTTTACAGAGGAAACACCTCTTTGACTTAAATACCTCCATAAATTTATTTGTATAGATAACACAATTACTGTAAAGATATTTTTTTAATATATGGACAATTTTCTCTAAATACTTATGTAAAAATAGAATCAAAGCATATTTCGTATTCAGAATGCTTAACAAACCCCTAATTATTTTTTATTAATAATTACACATTAAATTGGTAGCCCGTCATTTACTTCCAACCCAAAAGCAATTTCCACATTAGTTTTTAATCGGACTAGAGGTTCAAAGATTCTTCATTCTACTCTAACTCATATTGATGAAGTAAAAAAGATACAAGGGACTTCGTAGAAGCAGTCAGAAAGAAATAGTTAATGTAATCTAGATGATGAGACATAACACCTTGCAATTCAACATTTTAATCATACGCATGCTTATTAGCCCCCAGGAGCTCTATCTTGAAGCTGTGGTGAATGAAAGAGAAGAGGATGGCGTCCCTTGGGCCCCGAACTGTTGTAATTTGGATTAGGTATTGTCTTTTTTTCATTTTTACCATTTATATTATCTTTATCATTTTTAACGCTACTTCCAGTTTTGGAGCATAGCACTAGGGTTATGCTCTTCAACTACGAGGTCTTAGATTTTTTGTTAGGTAGGCTTGTAGGCTTCATTTACTATCACCTCTTCATTTTCTTCTTCCATTCGCGAGTCCAGCCACCGGTGCTTGTGTTCCTTTTCGTCACATTCCTTGGTAAGTGACTGCATTCACGAAGTAGCTTTTCTGCATCCATGAGAATAGTCACTGACGGTGGTAGGTAACTTTGTTCATGGAATTACTTTTCTTTCTTACTGCTTCTTCAAGTCCTTTGTATTTAATTTCCTTTTGACGTCAACAAAACAGTCACGATATGACTGAAGTAGACGGTAAACCCATATTAAAATGAATGAAATATAGTATATAGCGATCAAACAATCTATAAGAATGAAAACGTAGCAAGTATATAAGTTGGCTTTTCCTTACAATTGACTTTTCCTCTCTAATTTGTTTTATAATAATATTAATAGATACGGATTCTTTTAACTGATTTACACTTCTTTAAGATTTGATAAAACTGTAGTTCCACCTATACAAGTATACAGTCATCAGTTTGAAATTTTATAAATTACTTTGAAGAAAGGATTACTACAGAAGGGATTTTCTAATTCACCTATCACCAAAGTTAAAGGACGCAGGAAAGCTACTCCGTGAAAATACAATCACTTAGTAATAGTAACGCGAACAATGGTGACTGCACTTAAACAGAGGTAGAGGGAAATGAAGAGGTTACAGGAAATGATGTCTACGAGTCTACCTATAAATTAGGAACTTAATACTACCGTTTCTAGTAAAAACATAAGCTGAACTTCTGATGTTTCTTGACAAATTTCTCTGTTCGATAATTTGTTTAAGAGTTTAATTGCTGTGCGATTTTAATATATTAACGCATATTGAGTAATACCAACCACATGCTTAGTAACATTTATTATCGGTGTTGTCATGGTTTATTTATTCAAATTAAGTAATTGCAATAGTGTTGTATATTTGCAAACCAGTGTGGTAGGCGTTCTTTTTGAACTAAGCTTATTAAATGAATTCTTTTGAGAGGTAATTATATTATACGTATCACAATCCTGTACATATTACAATATTTCAATGATAATGGGATAGGGAATGTCCATATTCTCGAATAATTAAACTCTCTCTTAGCTATCGGAGGACACTCAGTTTCTGTGGCTTAGTTTGCAAAGCACAAGTGGTTTAGAAACGAGAAAACTGTCCAATTTTGATATTTCAATCTCTTCTAATTTTCATTATTCCATGGAAGTTAAAATATCCAGTAAGTGAGTGACTTTAAAGAAAAATTGCACTCAGCTATTACGAGAAGTAGATTAAACTATTTTTAAATGAGATGTTTCGTTTTTTTTTTTTGGCTAAAACCGCTGAGTCCACAAATGGGATATACAAATATTGAGAAACACTGATAGTATATATTTTTGTAAATTATGATGATTCATGCCAAAGACAATTTGCATAACTGTACTGAATATTAGGATATTAAATTCACCATGGATTAGTTACATCCACAACAACAATCAGTTATTAGCTGTATATTTCGTTTTGGCTAAAATTTACCCCCTCCCCCCTAATTCTCCATATAGAGGAAGCTACCTCTTCAATTAAGGTAGCTTCGATAATGATGAAATGTAAACTCTACTGTTTTAATGTTTGGAGTATTTACTTATATTGCTTTACTATAAACAGTAAAGTAAATATTTTGTCACTATTGACATTGCGGGGATAAAGCTCTCTCCCATATACCCACACGAACCTATCATTATAAAATTATTTAAAAGACTGCATATAATATTATCTATCGATGGTTGCGCTAATAATAGATCCAAAGACGTTGCAACACGATTGACCGATTACTATTATTATTTTAGGTGTTCCAAAGTTTTCCCTATTCACAACGAGGTGATCCAAAGTGAAGAAGACATCGTAGAAGAGGGGATAGTGAAAGTTCGCTCCATGCAGTAGCCACTAGGATGCTTACCATGGATATAGCAAGGCAGAAAGAATAGAGAAGAAGAGCAAGAAGTTGAGAAAAGATACAAGAGAAAGCTGAAGAAAAAGGGCATTAAACAAAACTAAAATGCTAAAATATAATAAAAAGCTCCATCAGTAATCTATCTAAGAATATATATATATATATAAAACTCTTATTATCTTTGTAATTCTCAAGTATGGTGTTAAATAATAATTTAGTTTAAGAAAATCATCTCGATTATAATGTTTTAAACTATGCAAATAGATTGAGTTTATTTGTTATAATTATTTGATTAATTAAATTTGAGCTTATTGTTGTGAGTTTCTTTAGATTTGTTCTGTATTTTCAAATGTAACTGAATTAGATGCAATATTTTATTTTCTATTATTAAAAAAACCCTCAACGCCATACGTTCCATCAAACTGACAGTATATTCATTTAAGTATATAACACGATATAGAAAACTAACCGCTATCATAACTGCTAGCAGAGTCTAATTTCCCGTATAATAATCTATTAAACATGTAAGTGTGTTTCAATTTATTTCGATTTGAAATGTAATTTATTTGAAAAAATAATTTCGTCAACAGTTGATTCTTTATCCTAATATTCTAAATCTTATATGATACTAATATAGTTTTTACCTTACAAATTCGATTCCTTGTTTTCGAGCCACCCTATACAATGCGTGCACCCTATATAGCTTTCGAGCCACCTATAGAATCTCTTCTCGGTAGATTTTAATGTCCCAGTTTTATGAAACTAAATCTTAACTTACTTCAGTAAATATGTTATTCTTCAATAAGTTATTTAGTCTGGATTCGAATTAAATTAAAATTGAATCCACTACTAAATAGAACTTCTATTGAGATCAGCTTTAATATAGGCTAAATAGAACTAAGCATATAGTAAATTCAAATCTGTAAATTTGGTAGATGCCTTTTTCTTTTCCACACATTGTAATTGTATATAGCTGCCAATTGAAAAATTAAGATCAATGAATTTAAATGTCTAAATCTAGGTCATTACTCATTAGTTATAGTGTAACCTTAAATATGCATATTTCAAAACTATCTATGATCTAGGTCAATATTTATAGATTTATAGTCAAAGATGAAGATTTCAAAAATAAAAATTACAATTTTTAGGTGTTGCACATTTGCTAATAATTGGGAAAATTGATTAAATTTCAGCATCATACACAATTACTCGAATTACTACAAAACTTCTACGATCGTCTACGACTCTACAGTCTACAAGGACAGTTGCCAGATCATAATATCATAGGGACAAGGTTAATATTGGATTTCTGATTCTAAAGTCTCCATACTTTTTTCTTATATGATTGCAAAATAAATACATAAAATAATATCTTCAATTTCTGTTCCTTTGAAGTAAATCTTAAATCCAAGAATTCTGTGATTAAGTTTACATTATGAAATTGGTGGTTTCACGTTACATCGGAACAAAAGGCAAAATAAATACAAGGAACTTCAAGAAACAGTCATTATGGAAAGTGGCTCAATGAATAAAGTCACTAACTATCAGTCTGTAACTGAGCTCATGGATACAGAAAAGCTACTATAAAGGAATATGATAAAAATGACACAAGCACCGGTGGCTTCACTTACGAAATGAAGACGAAAATGAAGATGTGATAGTTTTAAGCCTACAGCCCTACCTAACACACAATTGTAAGACCTCGTAGTTGAAGAGCATTACTCTATAGCGCTATACTATAAAACTGCAAGTAGCCTTAAAAATAATAAATACGATAAAATTTACGAGCTGTGCAGTGATATAGTTCATGAATGATAGATCTGATATAAAAACAAGTTTAAGGATTATAATATACATTTAACAAAATTGTGAATATTAAAATATTACAAATAGAACCTTTGGTAAATTTTACCATACACTACACCGCTTTAATCATGACACCTGTAATTTTGATAGATTTGCTGTATTTCGATCATTTTATCTATATTCCATTAGGTTCAAAGGTGTAATATAGTTTGATCGAAAGAATTATTCTTATTTGTTTAAGATATCCTGCCTTTGATAGTCTCTTGGTTATATTGAGATATTGCCATTGAGTGTTAAGAGTTGTTAAATATAATATACGATGCTAAGAATTGAATTTATTTCATTTCGAAAGAATTGATAAAGAATTTGAAACTTACTCACCAAAATAATTCATTAAAGTATATGTTCAAATATTAATAAACAACATAATTTAATTGATACCATCTATGAATATTCAGCAAAATTCACTAATTGGTATCTTTATTGTCATTTACTATTAACTTATTGGCATCTTTTTTAGTTACTACAAAAAGGCGGGGCTTATCTTAAGCAACGGTGCCATGTCTCAAAATATTGACTGAAAAATCCACGGTTTTTGTAATTAATATTCTAACTGTATTCATAATTTGTTTCCCTGATAATACCACTTGTTATTATGTTATGTACCACTTGTTATTATGTTATGTACCACTTGTTATTATGTTATGTACCACTTGTTAATATGTTATGTACCACTTGTTATTATGTTATGTACCACTTGTTATTATGTTATGTACCACTTGTTATTATGTTATGTACCACTTGTTATTATGTTATGTACCACTTGTTATTATGTTATGTACCACTTGTTATCATGTTGTACCACTTGTTATTATGTTATGTACCACTTGTTATTATGTTATGTACCACTTGTTATCATGTTGTGCCACATGTCATTATGTTATGTACCACTTGTTATCATGTTGTGCCACATGTCATTATGTTATGTACCACTTGTTATCATGTTGTACATCATGTCACACTTATTTTGTTCTGTCAGGCAACGTTGTTAAACATGTGACGTTAATGATTCGACAGCAAAAATTTTCGTTTCTTGTTCGAAATTCTTTTAGTGATTTCTACACTATGTGGTGCAGTCTATGTTAGTTCTAGGTTAAGGACAGGGATAAATAAGAAGACACGATCCTTTCCTATGTTCTCTATTGAAAGATTAGAGATCACAAGTACAGAGTTAAACTTTTGGCAAAGAATTCAGGGAAGTCAAGTCTAATTGACACGTGCTAGACAAGAAGACGAATGGTGGAGTGAGGGGAAGCGTCTAGCGCTAGTAAGAGTACGACGGCCTGACGATAGTGGGCTGGAATAACCGAAAGCATCACCTTTTATAGCATTGAGTTGGGAGAGGGTAGACCTTGCTACTACTTTGTTAAACTGTTATCCTCGTGCAAAGATTAGAGAGAGGTCAGCCTTTGAATAAACTTTAAGATGTTGTTCCTTTGACAATCTCAGCTAATCAGTAGTAACAACATTCAATTAATGTTGTTTTTAAAGTTACAACAATCTCAACGTTAACAACAAGATTTCTCTGCAGCTGTTACAATACCAATATTAATAATAAAAATATTTATTATTTAATTTTAATGAACACATTTTTAAAAGTTAAGAACATTACTTTATACATTATGTTTCAACATTTATTTCTCTTAGCCAAATTTGCCGTCCGTTACTTAATTGTGTTCTTCAGTTATTCGAAAAAGGCTTTTCATTAGGTGTAACTAATTTTGCGCTGTTCAAATCTGCAATTTATTATACGTGTCATCAACTTTCATTCTCCTTTATCACAGCTGTTAATATTATTATATTAATAAACCTCCACTATTCTGAATCATTTGAATTAGAATAATTTTAATAGATTAAAAATAAATAATTCTATTGTTAGATAATTATCTTAACTAAATTATCTTAATAAACGTAAACAGGACGATTGTAATTAATGACGATTGTTGAAGTCAAGTGAAGTGAAAATCAGATGTTAGATTTGGTGGATAATATTTGTTACACTGAATGTGTATTGGATAATGGTATAAAGACACAAAATAATACTCTCATTCCCTTTCAATTCTTATACTTCTTAAATAGCGAAGTTCACTTCTACATATTTCAATTTGGAAATTGAATGTCGATCAGTCGAGGTAAAATATCAATTTTGTAAAATGTTAAAAATTAAGTCCTCCTAATATTTTTATCACAAATTATTCCAAAATTGAAAATGCAAGAATCACAGGATGTTTTTCAAATTAATATAATAAATTTAATGAATTTTCAAGTAATTATCATTAAAACAACAACCTGAAGAAAGTAATATCAATCAGCTTGGAGCTGAACGGTAAAAATTAATCGAATGCAAGAAACATTAACTAATCAAAAATAAAAACCTTCTTATAAAAGGACACATTCACAACTGTACCAATTACTTCCATAAATTGCTTTACCAATATTCCAAAGTCCTTTAAAATAATATCAATGAAAAGCTGAAGCCATGAGGCAGTTCCCTGACAGAACATTGAGACAATTACGGCCAAATGAATATCTCACTAACTATATTTCTCGGGGGAAAATTTGAAATGCAATGTTCTGTAGATGGTGAATAATTTGCACAACTGTAGTTTGTTAGAAAGCGAATGTAGGGTAAATATTCTATCAAAATTATATAACTAAAGGCCTTACTGTGGTTGATAAGTCCTTTACTCGATATTCTCGATAGGACTGAAAAAAATTCTATTATCGTTAAAATAATTCAACATAATGAAGTTTTGATAATTTTTTAAATTTAAAAAATACTTAACGGTTAAATTGATTTTTACTCTATTTATCTTTCAATTTGGCCACATCAATGTTGAATTAATTCATTAAATCGTATTGAAATACTTATGCAAAATAACTTGAACTGCAAGCTAATGCATCTGCTCTTATCTTTTAATTATCAATTCTTCATAATCCCACAATATTCATGGTTGTCTCTATTATTATTCATTATATTAAGTGTTCATCACAGATATTTCTGGAGTTAGTAGAAGGGCCAGTTTTCTATGAATTTCTTAAAATCTTTAAAATGAATTAAACTTTCTATAGTGAAGTAAACTCTTTATAGTGAAGAAAACACTTTATAGTGAAGTAAACCTATTATAGTGAAGAAAACACTTTATAGTGAAGTAAACCTATTATAGTGAAGTGAACCTATTGTAGTGAAGAAAGCTCTCTATAGTGAAGTAAACTCATAATACTCAATTAGTTGAACTTCACTATAGAAGAGTTTTCTGTACAATCATGAAGTGTGCAGTACACACATACTAGCAGATACACCAAACTACATCATTCAATTGTGAGCTTTTGTAGCTGTGGATTTTCTTGTTGGTAATTTTTCTTGTGATCATTTTTCGTGGCCTTTTTTCTGTGTGCATCTTTCCAGGCACCAAATTATGCCGAAGTAACTGAAATATTCTTACCAAAAACCGTAGACTAATGAATAATAATTATTTCATTCACTCGTGTACCTATAAAGCACTCTAATTGAACATTATTATTATCTATTTACAGTATAATATTTGTTTATTACTATGTTAATACATATCAAAATAATTAATCATCAGGCATTAGTATCAGTTAAGTCAATAATCCAAGAGATGAACTAACTTGTGATAATGTTGTCAGTAGATAATAATTAGCAGTAACCTACAAGCAAATGTTTTATAAAAGATAGCTGTTCAACTTTTTTATTCATGAAAATTATATCAGTGAGTGGCGTTGCAAATAATATATGTTAGTGATGTCACAAATTATATTTATTATAAAAAATAAATTATATATAATGTATTGCATACATATATTCATTATAAGTGGCCAGCGAAATAATGAAAATTGGGTAGCAATTAAGTTTAAAATTTAATATATAGTTCATAAATTTTATCTTTATATTCTTAATATAAACCATATTGTTTTTTTGGAGAAAAAGATTAAAAAACAGTATTTTGAACTAGCATGCCTGGTGAAAGAAACTGACTCTCTTCCTTACACATACGACTTCATAGCGGCCCTATAATCTATTGTCAGAACGATTTTTGGAATACAATTAATTATTTCAAGCATCAAAAAATTCTGAATGAGAACTTTTTGATAACAATATATTAAATTCACTGTTATTTTAAATTGCACGAGTACATGATATCAAAATCAAAACTATAACATATAATATTACTATTTGATCAAGATATATAGAAGATAGGAATAAATTCAGAGTTGAATTATAAATTGCGCTACAACATATAATCCAATAAACTGTTAAATCAATATAGAATTTACATTTATAATAAACTTAATCATTCAAGTCCATGTTATCACAAAATATCCGATACCACAACAGTCTAATTATTTTCCACTTCAAAGGGTAGCCACTGAACTCCAATTACCAAACGAATGAACTAACACAATTTGTTCCGATGTTTAGATTGGCTGAGTCGTAGATAAACCGGTAAAAGAAGTACGATTTGATGGACTATGGGAGAAAATGATTGCAGAGTTTTAAGGTTATTTATTCTATCAGCAAAAGCTACATATTTAATTTATAAAAATGTACCTTATTTTTTTATATAAAGCAGATTTAGAAAGGTTTCTGTTCAATATAATGTAAAATACATTATCTGAGAAAACAGAATTTTATAATTTTCAGGAAATGTCAAGAGAAAACTTTCTTTCCATGTCATATTATTAAATATCTCTTACATAATCACTTTCAGTTATCGTTCCTATTCCTAAAGAATAAAAAAATAAAAATAAATAAAGCAAAGATATAACCTTCGATAAGTTCTTTTCAATTATTTGAATAAAGATAATACTTTGCCTGACGATGTAGTGAGCATTAAATCCGTATAGTTAGATAAGAAATATTATATTAACTTCAGTAAATTCTCTGTTGTATCCTTAGGCTTATATTAAAACAAAGGAAATGATAATAATATCATACTATGGGGGTGCGTAGTGATCTTCATCTCTACTTTATTATGTACTTATAATAAGATAGGTTAATAGATAAAAATACATAACGTGCTGCAAATAATATTTCCAATAATGTTGTGCAAGATTTAGAAACCAATTCATATGAGTAATTAACACGAGATGCCTAACAATTACAACAATCTTTCTAACGTACTGTGGAACCAATTTATAGTGAATCACCCTTTTTGGTAGTTTTCTGTGAGTCTCTAAACAACAAATTAGAAGTACTTCATTATAGAAGAGGTCTACCAGTGCAACTCCTCTATAATGAAGTCATGTGTAGTGAACCATCCTGATTTTTAGAGTTCTGAGAAATAAAATACCCCGTATAATGAATTTGTTTCATAAAGAAAGAAAATATTTTCTGTAGTCTGCCATGCAAAGGACAGTTTTAAATTCATCTCTCCACTCCTCTATAGTAGAGTAAACTAGTTATAGTTCACTATAGAGGAGTTCTACTGTATATCAAATCAAAGATCAAACATTAGCGTTTATTTCTTCTATTTTTAATCCCACTTTATCAGAGTGCAAAGTAGACTTAGTGATTGAATATTCTGAACTGAAGAAGAGATGGGGAGAAGAGTGGAAAAGAGTTTGTTTGATTATTCTATTATTTTGTTAACGAGGAAAAAGAGATATTTTTAATTGAGAAGGAAACTTTAAATTAGGTTGGACTTGTGTTGAATTTTAGCCTTCAAATTAATTCCAATATGTACAATTCAAATACTCATTAAGTAGAGTATTTTAAAAAACTCAATTGTTTTTAATTATAAAATACCGTCATTTCAAAGAAAATATTTCTCACTCACGCAGAGGAAAATGATCTACAGGTAAAAAAAATGAACTCCCTTTTCTTTTTCCCTTCACTTACTGTTACACATCAGCCATTGTAACTCCATCACTGCCAATGATTGTTACGGTAATTAGTAATCATCCTTTGTGGTACAGAGTCACGGCTACTCTTCACACGGAACAAATTAAAAGGAATGAGAGACAGAGAAGATAAAGACTGCAACTGTAGAGTGAAGCAGAGAAGAAGAAAAAAAAAAGATATTTAAAAGTAAAAAAATTCTTCCAGAAATGGAACCACATTTATTATGTGTATTTATACATTATTTTGAACATTTTGTATTCCACTTTACATATATTTTCAACATATGTTTTCAACTTTATTATATAAATATATAATCTTTGATACCCTACAAATCTCTAAAATGTATAAAAGTTTTTTCGAAAAAGGTTTATTATTTTTCATTATGACAAATTAAGTTTCAGCTGTTTCTGGATCACCCTGTACATGTGAAATATTAGGGTACCGATTCTACAGGTGGTAGTGCTGTAATTCAGAATTCCCCTCCTAAATTATATAACTAATATGATATTATATTGACTGTCATCCATGGAATGCCGATCGTAAAGTTGTGAAATTTTGGTGGGTTGCAGATTGTGCAGGTGATCAGAAATATCTATCAGAGTTTAATCAAATTTATTTATGAATAAGTATACTACTGTACAAGTAAAGAAATAATTTTACAAAAAATGCTATATATAAACACTAATAAATAGCTTCTAACATAATATTCTAGAGGAATATGTTAGTCCTATTTTAGTAAATATTTTTGTTCAATAATTAATTAAGAGAGAGAACGAATCCTATCAATGCATTACAACTTGCAATCATAAGCAGGATGGTTCAAATTCTTAATCCCAATGCATCACATTAAGCGAATTTTAGATGGGAATTAAAAATCACAATAATAATTAAGGCAAAAACTAAAGTTAAAAAATACTAGTGAATCATGCTTTTTTTGTTTAGTGATTCCCTCGTGTATATGGATAAGCAAAAAAATTACCCACTTGCTCAATTACGGTATAAAATTCAGGGTAAAAATGTATTTAATAGAATGAATTCAATTAGTATATTCCAGTAAATAATACTTTGTAATTTAAAAATATTCAAGAAACGATGAATGAAATTGTTTTGTTTTACAATTTATAAATAACTTGAAGAATATTTTCATTCCTTTTATAGCAATCATCTAATTAAGCGTGTTACTTATGTTTTCTTTCTATCACTTCAAATTTTAATATTCTGCACAAGTCTTTAATATGATTTAATTCAAACTTTGTAACGGTCTCTCGAAAACATTGATATTGTTTTTCTTGTTCATCTTTTCTTTGCTCAGTTTGACACTTTACTTTGGGTCATTGTCTGGGACAAAGTTTAAATGGCGAGGGAAGTGGGACAATTGACTGACATAAAATATTATAAACTCAGAGAAAATTCCTCGTCGCATATTTGCCTCAAAACCGATTAGATCAACATCGTCAGTACCTCGTCAAGTAAGAGATTTAGCTCATAATTTGAAATCAAATCATTATCAAAATTTAAAGTTTTGGATGAGGCTTACTAAAATGAAAGGATTAAAATTTATTCACTTTTAAACTCTTAAAATTAGGTATTACATCTGCAACTGCTCATCATAGTGAGTTAAAATTTATTTATGTAAAAGAATCACTCAATTTAGTGACACTCACAGTACACGGAAAGTGGTCATTAAATATTGATGCTGAAAAGATCCGACATTTAGAAATTCATGATTAGTCCGAAATTAACCTATTTTTAATTATATCCCCTTTTCGATCTACTGTGATTCCAATTAACAAGTGTTTGTGTGCTATAACTACATTCTAAGTATAAAAATACCTAACCTACTTAAATCATACGTTTGGTCAACACTATTTACCTTCATTGATTTAACTTCATGCTAATCAAACCAGCAAGAAATATTCATGTTGTTCAATTTGTATTGCTATTTTCAGTCTGTTTAACCTATTTTGTGACGGACAGACCGACCAACAAAATGAACGGCTGACAGATTGACCGACAGACGAACAGACAGACAAAAAACAATGCTATTTATTTTTATTTTTAGTATGAATTTCCAAATAGAGTGTAAAAGTGTGACACACGTACGAACGGACAGACTGACGTGGCTCTTAGTATAGTGTATATGTATTTAAAATAATTAGCTTATAAAGAGACTTATTTGGTATGTGAAACAAAATGTATCGATCTGTAGTCTGATTCTGTACTGTAATAAATCGTTAGCTTCTAATTATTTATGTAAAGTTTTTCTTCTCATTTCAATTAGTTTCATTACATCTTTATAGACAATTTAATGTGGTAATGGATTTTCTTATTGATTTATTATTGATGATGATAATATAATATGTAAGGGATTAATAATAATACTCTTTATTAATTAAACATTTGTTAAATTCAATATCAGCACGTAATAATGAACAGATCGATAATAATCACACTATTCCATTTAGATGAGGTAAATAAAACTGTTCTGTTAAAATTATTTGAATTTATTAAATTATGTTTGATCTGTTTGTAATATGTTTGATCTTGTAAAACATGTTTGAAATGTGTTTGTTTGTTAATTAGAGTGATTCATACTGTTTTTGTATACTTTTATTCGAGCCAAACATTTTTAATTTCGAACATAAAATTAATTTAAATAATAATAATATACTTCCTCATAATAAGCAAGTATTGAGAGTTATTTGTATTATACATACACGCGTAATCAATCAGCTTAATAAGACTAAATTATTTTGAATAATTTGCACATATATATTTCAATATTTTGTGACACCTTTTCAAGAAGCACATATGTGCAATGTGTTTCAATGATATTGTTTTCTTTTAAAAATATTATCATCAGTATAATAAAAAATATTCTATAATATATTTGATCTTTAGAGTACAGTTATTCGGCAGATATTTTTCCTGTGTTAAATTTCTTTTTCTCATTTGATATTATGTTGCTAGAAGTTTTGTCTCTTTAGTAGTTGATATACGAGGTATCCTTTAACCAATACGTTGTATGTATTGGTGTATTAGGAAGTTGATTGTAGATACAACAATGGATATGAACAGAAACTTCTCCTCTATTGTCTAAAGTTAACATAACTGATTTTGACGATTATGTATATAATAGTTGGTATTGATTTAATTATGAAATGATATGTGAGATAAAATTTAATATCCATATATCAAAAGGCTAAACTTGCTGTGGATCAAAGTACAGAATTTCGAACTCAGAATTCGTTGCGGAATCATTTTAACTTTTTTTCTGTCTGTTCAGTCAGATAAAACTGTAAAAGTCGCTAGAAGGGATAAACTAATGTCGGAATATTCAGTGGAATATTTTCCAAGGATAACAAGTGAAATATTTTCAGGTTAAAATACAGTATATTTATTGGGTCATTTTAATTAATTGAAGGATATATCATTTGAACCAATTGACGAAATTAATTTAGATTAAATTTTTTCGATCCATAGAATATTATAATACAAATATTATAATATAAATTTGAATTTTCACATTCCAAGCTACATGAAAAATATTCATTCATAATACAGTCAAAATATCGGCAATGTCTGCTACCATTTCAATGCAACATTGATAAAAGATTTATAAAAAATTAATCGTTTTTACCTTCGATGTCAAAATTCAATGTTAGGAATTTATTATTTACGTCAGCGATGGACTAACTTTTATATTAAATAAAGAATAGAAAATAAGAACATTTTTTATTAACTAAGTGTTTTTTCATTAAATATCATGGTTACTTAAAGCAATTTTTTCCTATAATATTTTATACTGAATATTTGCATTTGATAGACTAGATCTGAGGTTTAATTTCATAATGTATAACAACATATCAATAATAAAAAATATATATGTTTTTAGAATCAATTTGAATTAATAGTGATAAGAAAATTAGAAAATATAAATTGCGATGTACTCGGAAAAAAATGGCCTGCACATTAAATAATAAATAACAAGAATATGAAGAAAGTGAATATTATTTTAATAGGTAAGTTGAGAAACATGAATGAAAATAATAAATTAAACTGATGTATGAATTGATGTATGAATATAAGATGAATTTTTAACCCTTGAACGAATAAGCATTCTGAGAGGCCTGTTCTTGTGAAATGTTTATAGGTTAATTAAATACAACAAAGAAAATTAGAGTTACAGAGTTTCAGCAACTCAAGTCAATTAGTTTTTTAATTATGAATCTATTCTTCTCACTGGAACGTGCCTCTCTGCCCATTGGTCTTTAAAGTGTGGAGTATATAATTAATAGTCAATAATTTGTAACATCTTTTGACAAAATGTCCATAAACATTAAATTCATTAATATTCCAATAGAGACTATAATATAGGTGAAAAATCCAGACAGTTGTCACCGATTGATTTATATTACATTCTTAGAATATCTTAGATAACATGCAAAGTTATAAATAAACAAATGGAAGAAATATGTAGAGATCTAAGCTAACTGTACTGATTCTATTATAATTATTCTTAATCATTAATAAAGTTTACTAATTTGTTAGGTTCTAAATATTGTCGTCAATACTTACAATATATTAAAATTAAATATACGGATAACTTATTTAATATTAATTATTCAATTATATATAGGCATTTTTTTTCTTATTATACAAATTTGTGAAATTGTTAGAAAATTCAATTTTATATGTTAGTTCTAATTCTAATTTCAAATAAATATATAAAAATACATCAAAAATATTACTAATACATATAACTTTCCACTGATAACATTTCTTTTTGACGTGTCACACGAAGCGTGTGATTCTTTTTAAAGAAGAACAATAAAAGATCTTACGTGACTCTCAAATTCAAGAGAAAATAATCCACTGAATTAAATACGAATCCCTTAATAACCCAGAGAAAAATTAGAGTGGAGTCAGTGAAGAGTAGATGGGGATTTCTCAAATCTTCGTTTTCTCCACAATAACTTTTTGTCTGGAATATCTTCATGGTAATAAAAAGAATAAAATGATGGAGAATTAATCATTTATAATAAAACATCGAATTAATTAGTTAATCTAAGGTAGCCCTTCAACCACTGGACAGCCACAGTAGTTTGAGAGTAGGTGTTGCCACAGGTTATGATAGGGCAATATAACTATTCTGATTTCTGAAGTATGGTAACCCCACATCTTCGATTACTGAGAGTATAATACAGTGACATTTGCATTTAATGAATACAAATTATCAGTTGAATATCTAATAAGCTTTAGATTTTGATAATTTTATTTTGTTGAATTATCATCAAATACATATGCAATGATAAAATAAATATTGTGAATTGACGAATGTAAATGTTTTCATTTCTTTCATACAAGCTATTCCTGAACTGTATCCCTCTCACCAATCTCCAGTAGGCGTATGACGTCATCCGAAACAGGAGAATTTAATTCGTCTATTTTAGTTAACAAGGCAAGCAGTACCTCAAGTTTAGTAATTTTAACTTCACTCACTGATTACCAAATGACCAAACTTGATAGTAAGATGGTGATACAAACCCTGTTATTGACATCATTTCACCAATGTAGAGAAAAGGGGGTAATGCCCAGTTATTGAACAGAGCAATTGATTGTCAAGTGATGAGAAGTTACGCAAATGATTAGAAAAGTTTGCAATAACAAATCAACAGGAATGAATACCATTAAAAAGTTTTACTAACTAGCGATTCATTAGATCTGATGAAGGAGATCGAATTTAATCATAAGCAATATTATTATTATTTTAAAGTGATTAGAATGAAGTTTAAATTAACTATAAATGAATTAAGTAATGAATAATATCATAATTATATTTACTTTTTATACTTTAACTACTTAGTTCGTATGAGAGTCAAGTTCTACAATAATTGACCTCTGATCTTTGTTATTTATTATAACTCTATCTCTTTTAATTCAATTGTAAACAATGTTTATTTTTTATCTATTTATTTGTTTCAAGTGCAAGAATTGAACATCCATCAAATGTAACACAATGATTAGCTAAGGTGTTGAATTTAATAAAAACAAATTGAAATCAAATTTACGAGCTTTAATGAACCAGATATATAAAAAATTGACAATGTATTTAGATACAACAATGAAAAGAAAATACGAACCTTTAATCAAAGAAATGAGTTATGTTAAGGGCCTGTTATAACGAAGAAAAATGAATTAATATAATACGGTTGAGAAATGTAGAATGTACCACTCTCAAATTTAAAATGTTAAATTATTGTTAATAGATAATCATATTTCTTATATTTTTAAAGAACTACTATTAAGTAATTATTGAGAAATCGATTTATAAGTAATGCTTGTTAAACAACATTTATTGGAGGTTATTCAGTGGAAACTTTTTATATGTATTACATTATAAATAGTGGGTTACAAATAACCTCATTATATGTACACAGCAAGAAATAACAAAAATGAAAGAGACTGCTAATAATTCAATTTTCATATTTGTTTACATTGATGTGAAGGATATATCTAGTCTACGGAGTTTGCAATGAATATTTAATTACTAGGGATGCAATAATAATAATTATTTGAGGAAGGGTTCAAATTTGCCAATTTAAGTCACCAAAATTGCTGACATATGGTAAAAGCAAATACAGAAATTAAACAATTAAAAATAGAGAAAAGATTGAGATAATAATTTATATAAATAATTTTTGTGTGTTAGAACCGAAACAATTTCCTATTTAACTAAATTAAAAGGAAGATTTTAATGTATACGTAATTATTTAATAGTGTAGAATTAAATTCAAAGGTTGTTATTAATCAAAATTATTAATATAAATACTTTCCAAACAAAAAATAAAAAGGTCTCATAAACATTTTCTTTGTTCAAATAGAAAAATAATCGTGAGTAATTCATTAA
The DNA here is from genome assembly GCA_947561585.1 of Caprella mutica. Classification (NCBI taxonomy): domain Eukaryota; kingdom Metazoa; phylum Arthropoda; class Malacostraca; order Amphipoda; family Caprellidae; genus Caprella; species Caprella mutica. Next base: position 31,888 of record CANNZV010004627.1, read on the forward strand.
ATATTGAAACAATACCTTATTGTTTCCTGTTCTGAACAAATAAACACAACATGACGATATTGTCACTGATATACTCGCTATTATTATTGTAACTATTATTCTCGTGTAGTTGCTGTAAGACTGTTATACTCGCTATTATTATTGTAATTATTATTCTCGTGTAGTTGCTGTAAGACTGATATACTCGCTATTATTATTGTAACTATTATTCTCGTGTAGTTGCTGTAAGACTGATATACTCGCTATTATTATTGTAACTATTATTCCCGTGTAGTTGCTGTAAGACTGATATACTCGCTATTATTATTGTAACTATTATTCTCGTGTTGTTGCTGTAAGACTGATATACTCGCTATTATTTTTGTAACTATTATTCTCGTGTTGTTGCTGTAAGACTGATATACTCGCTATTATTATTGTAACTATTATTCTCGTGTTGTTGCTGTAAGACTGATATACTCGCTATTATTATTGTAACTATTATTCTCGTGTTGTTGCTGTAAGACTGATATACTCGCTATTATTATTGTAACTATTATTCTCGTGTTGTTGCTGTAAGACTGTTATACTCGCTATTATTATTGTAACTATTATTCTCGTGTTGTTGCTGTAAGACTGATATACTCGCTATTATTTTTGTAACTATTATTCTCGTGTTGTTGCTGTAAGACTGATATACTCGCTATTATTATTGTAACTATTATTCTCGTGTTGTTGCTGTAAGACTGATATACTCGCTATTATTATTGTAACTATTATTCTCGTGTTGTTGCTGTAAGACTGATATACTCGCTATTATTATTGTAACTATTATTCTCGTGTTGTTGCTGTAAGACTGATATACTCGCTATTATTATTGTAACTATTATTCTCGTGTTGTTGCTGTAAGACTGATATACTCGCTATTATTATTGTAACTATTATTCTCGTGTTGTTGCTGTAAGACTGATATACTCGCTATTATTATTGTAACTATTATTCTCGTGTTGTTGCTGTAAGACTGATATACTCGCTATTATTTTTGTAACTATTATTCTCGTGTAGTTGCTGTAACACTGATATACTCGCTATTATTATTCTAACTATTATCCTCGTGTAGTTGCTGTAAGACTGATATACTCGCTATTATTATTGTAACTATTATTCTCGTGTTGTTGCTGTAAGACTGATATACTCGCTATTATTATTGTAACTATTATTTTCGTGTTGTTGCTGTAAGACTGATATACTCGCTATTATTTTTGTAACTATTATTCTCGTGTAGTTGCTGTAACACTGATATACTCGCTATTATTATTGTAACTATTATTCTCGTGTAGTTGCTGTAAGACTGATTTAATAAGCAAAGAGAAGAGATTCCTACCAGTCAGCTGAGAGCTGCAGCAAAATATCAGCAAACAACAAACTCTGACTGTCCGTAACTCTTTAGCGGTCAAACATTCACTGCGTAAACATTGGCACAATAATGCAACCAGAGGGAATTAGGGGGTTGATGGAACAATAAAATTGGTAATTTTAAGAGAGTGTAGGAGGAGATATATATTTATTAACATCATATAGTAAAGGATATTAATAGGGAATTATTGGATTGAGAGAAAAATGTTTAATAATGATAATTAAGAAGTCAATATTGCAGAACCTATAAATTTACATGAATATATGAATAAAAATCCATGTTGCTTATAATCCATGTTTGAATGAAACTGAACTTTCTTCATTTTAAAGTTAAAATGAGTATTCAATAAGCTAATTAGCAAAAGACTAATTAAGGGGACCGTCCTGCGAAAAATCTCATAATTTAAAAAAAAATTATTGCGTAAATATTTGCTTCATAACCTTCTAATAGTTTGTGCAAAATATCAGAGCTGTAGTGTAACTCTAACCCCCTGGGAAGGGGGAGAAAGAGAAGGGGTGATGCTGGGGTTAAAGAGTCAATATGCACTCTAAAAATGATCTCTCAGCCAATTATATTTCGTAGTAATTAATTATATTGCTATATCTGGTATCTAACGTGCCACACACATACTAAAGTAGGAAAAGGAATATGTCTCAGTTACCCACTATACTTCATACGAGGCAACCTGTCAGATTATCAAACTTTGAATGGGATTTTCTAGTAGTTCAAAAAAGCTACAAATTTTGGTATTCAAAATTCTAAGGTGTTTACAATTTTGAACCCATGGCATTTTTTTTGCATTCGATTTCCAGGAAACTTTCTACAACACACTTTAATTGTAATTTGAATTTTCGTATTAGTTTTTCAAAATTTTGAATTGAAAAAAACCTTCCATCTATTTATTTTCTCACGAATTCTCATTTTTTTCCAAAAACCAATTTGAAAATCGAATTTACACTTCCATTGTTTTGTTGATAATCCCTTGGAGAATCGAAGGCAAAAAAACATAATGTCGTAGGTTCAAAATTGTAAGAGGAGTAGGTTTTTCAATAAATGTTCGAAATTCGTTTGAAATTCGAATAACTCTTTATAAAATACGAACAAAAAAGACTTAGAATTCAATTTAATATTAGGCTACTTAGTCTCAGAACCGTAGCTTCATTAATAGAAATATTTGCAAAAACTCAAGATGGTCCCCTTAAAATTATTTGAATAAATAGAAAGTATATTCAATTACCCATTACTGAATCATTCGAACGCAATCTTTAGTACCAGTCATTAATCTTCCAGAGACTCGAATTCGAAGTCTCAATTCTGTAACATCGAGGCTTGCAAAGTGATTTCGATTACCATTATTGGTGATATTATGTGAGATATTATATAAAGATATCTTATAGATAAGTTACATGTGAAATATGATATGAAATAATGGCCATAAGATTCTACCTTGTGGGCATCAATTCTTTAATTGATCCATTATAGATAAGATACGTATAATAAAATAATAAAAAAAAAACATCATTAACTTATTATTTTGCTCATCTACTGAAATATTCAAGTTCAATATCTAGTTAGATTACATACCAAATACAATAATCAAAAGTAAATAACTCGCATCTGTCATGAATAATCAATTACTAAAGACTCTAAAGCATTTATTGGTCGGAATTGCAACTGAAAAAACCACATAAATTAATAGAATAGGAAATCAAAGGGAGACTCTTGATTGAATGTAATCCTATTAAGATATTGCAATAAATATGCCTTACCAGCCCACAGATTGAATGGAATATTTTCTAACCGATACCGTGAGTTTTAAATATCTCCGTGAACTCTTCGTTCAAAGTCACAATTAAGTAAATGTACGTGATTGATGTCTTTGATATACTGTATACTTTTGTATTCCCATTATATTTTGAATTGAAATTTTGGTAATAGAATATATTTATTCAGTAAAGGATATATGTATAACTTCAATTTCTTGAGGAATATCACTGACATTAGAAAAATAAACACAAAAAGGCTTCGAAGAAGCAGTTTGTAATAAAAGTGGCTTAATAACAGCTAAGATGGATGATAAAATCTCCACGCCATGATAAATATAGAATATCTCTGATAACAATTAAAATATACAAATAGTAGCACATATTTCCTCACTAATCAATTGTTTGATTTAGATCAGTGAGCTCAATAACCGTCACTTCTCATATTATTGAAAATAATTCTCACATGACTGTTTTTGATTCTTCTTATCACACGGTGATTAAGATTTTCCCAGCACTGCACTGGACCCTCTTAACTATTGGTAACTTAATAACTTTTAACTAGAAAATCTAATCTCTAATAGTTTTCTAATCTTTAATCTGGCACCAATCTGAATAGCAATAATACTAAATAAGGAATTGCTTCCTTCACCCACAAATCAAAATGGAAAGCGAACACCTGCTAACTAACGCACCATTCAAACCAGACTAAATAAATTCTACACCTACCTATCTCTCACACTAAATAATATTAGATTGAACACAATATCAATATATGTCTCCCTCTGGTGGAGGAGTTTGGAAACTTAAATCAGAAATGCATTTAACACATATTAATAATAGTACAATGTTTTAAAAAATCTATTTTACAAAGTTTATTGAATCTAAAAGTATGTTACATTTTATCCTTACATTGATACCTAAGTAGAGCTGAGTAGTCACTCTACTTCACCCATCAATATCCAATGGATTAGTGTTATTATCCAGATTAGATTTAGTAAAGCTGTGAGAGTGTAATGGCAAGAGTGGAAATGAGTTCTGGAAAAAGGCTTCAATTTATTATCGACTTTGAATCGCAATTTCATTAGAATATTTTCAAAGATCTGATTTGAAATGGTCAATCCTTTAACAAATTAAAATAATAATTAGATCAAATTTACACGTAAAGTCATATAATAACATTTATAAATACCATTTGTATACAACAAACTATTAATTGACCAGAAATGTGATCAAGTCTCTCAGTTCTATTTCTGTGTTTAATTTTGTTGAGCAAAAACTACTTCTAAATTCTTGAGGAAGTTTGAATAGAAATGAGTAGCATTTATTCCGAGTAATTTTGCTAAATCCAGATTGAGTTCTTGATTATCTGCAATAATTAAAATAAATGTTTAATACATAAACAGTTCAAATATAAACCAATACAGCTTAACGAAAATTATCATACTGGAAGAAGAACTGACTTTTAAATTCGAGTGAATGTTCATTCATTCAAATAAAAATATTTTTTTCAAATAAACTAAAGATATTCACTGTATTTCATTTTAAATGTTTATGTCTCTTTGAAAACAATGAATTGAAAATACACAACAGTGTTCTGTTTCTCAAAGGTACATTCATTTTAATTATCTAATGTTTCCTTACAGTTGATATTGAAAATGGCAGGCTATATTTTTCAACTAGTTGAAGAATTTTAGTATTTGATAATTATTTGAAGCTATTTTCACTTTCATAGTGGGTTCAATGATATTAAAGTGTCTATATGATGAAAACTGAAAGCATCTCAACAAATTTATACGTATTCTAACATTTAAACTGTCCAATATTTCCTTCGATTTTCTCAATCAAAATCTTCAAAATGGCAATTATTTGATAAAGAACTTTTCCTTACCCTATGCTGTACATATAATTCAATAAGAAAAATTTTCTTATTTAACACACGGTTCTCTGTTGAACCAAAAACAATTCCTTTATTTACAAAGTATTAAATTAGAATAACTGAAATACATAGAATCATTAATTTCACAATTATTTAAATTTCAAAAGTCAGTTATCTAACTTCTTTAATTCTCAATTCTAATTAAGATGTTTTCTATTAGTTAGGTACTTCAATTATAAAAAAAATTGTTATTATATTAGCAATATGTAGGAGTTAGGTATATACCATAGGTAACCATATATTATTATTGGCTTCTTAATGCTATATAGGAATTAAAATCATCCTTCACATGCAAAGAATCTACCCTCAAAATTTTATAAAATATTTTGTATTGTATTTTCTCCTATGACAATAGTATGTTTTCAATCAATCAAATTTATTTAAAAACATACAATTATGGCGTTATACTGATATATTCTCAGTATTGATAGTAAACACAATATTGATTGTGCTTTCATTTCACCTTGAATATAAAATGACGTCACCCACACCTATACGAAGCGTTCACAACACTAGCGAGTAAATAATTCAGTATTTTTGTGGTTGACAGAAAACAGAAATGTTTTCAACTCTAATAATGTTTGCAGTGTATTTTCACGGTTCCACAAGAAGCTTATTAGTCACCGTATTTGTCGATGAGAATAAAAAATGGAAAGTGAAGTTTGGGGAAGAAAAAGTTATAATCTAGTACAGTAGAACTCTTCTATAGTGAACTCCTGTATAGTGAATCGTACTGTATGGTAGAATCCTGTATAGCTACATACAGAGCATCACCATAATACTTTTCACTGAAAGTAGTACATCATCACCGTGATTTTTTTCTCTGATAGTACATCATCACAGTGACTCTTTTCTCTGATAGTACATCATCGCAGTGACTCTTTTCTCTGATAGTAAATCGTCACAATGACTCTTTTCTCTGATTTCTTTTCTCTGATAGTACATCATCACAGTGACCCTCTTCTCTGATAGTATATCATCACAGTGACTCTTTTCTCTGATAGTACATCATCACAGTGACACTTTTCTCTGATAGTACATCATCACAGTGACTCTTTCCTCCGATAGTACATCATCACAGTGACTCTTTTCTCTGATAGTACATCATCACAATGATTCTTTTCTCTGATAGT
>CANNZV010004628.1:0-38101 GCA_947561585.1 Caprella mutica
GCACACTTCATGATTGTTTAATGACCTGGCAGGGGGGTTCGGGGGGCGGCACGCCCCCCGATATACATATATTTTATGTCTAATCAATAATGAACTACAAAAGTGTCAATAAGGATTAAATAATATAGGTAAATAAGGATTTAAAAACAGGGGGGCTCGTGACCGGGGGGGCTCATGACCGGGGGGGCTCTTGACCGGGGGGGCTCTTGACCGGGGGGGCTCTTGACCGGGGGGGCTCTTGACCGGGGGGGCTTATGACCTAGGGGGGCTCATGACCGGGGGGGGGGGCTCTTGACCGGGGGGGCTTATGACCGGGGGGGGGCTCTTGACCGGGGGGGCTTATGACCGGGGGGCTCTTGACCGGGGGGGCTTATGACCGGGGGGGCTCTTGACCGGGGGGGCTCTTGACCGGGGGGGCTTATGACCTACACCCACAATGCGTACACCCTATATAGCTTTCGAACCACCTATAGAATCTCTTCTCGGTAGATTTTAATGTCCCAGTTTTATGAAACTAAATCTTAACTTACTTCAGTAAATATATTATTCTTCAGTAAGTTACTTAATCTGGATTCGAATTAAATTAAAATTGAATCCACTACTAAATAGAACTCAAATATCCTATTGAGATCAGCTTTAATATAGGCTAAATAGAACTAAGCATATAGTAAATTCAAATCTGTAAATTTGGTAGATGCCTTTTTCTTTTCCACACATTGTAATTGTATATAGCTGCCAATTGAAAAATTAAGTTCAAAGAATTTAAATGTCTAAATCTAGGTCATTACTCATTAGTTATAGTGTAACCTTAAATATGCATATTTCAAAACTATCTATGATCTAGGTCAATATTTATAGATTTATAGTCATAGATGAAGATTTCAAAAATAAAAATTACAATTTTTAGGTGTTGCACATTTGCTAATAATTGGGAAAATTGATGAAATTTCAGCATCATACACAATTACTCGAATTACTACAAAACTTCTACGATCGTCTACGACTCTACAGTCTACAAGGACAGTTGCCAGATCATAATATCATAGGGACAAGGTTAATATTGGATTTCTGATTCTAAAGTCTCCATACTTTTTTCTTATATGATTGCAAAATAAATACATAAAATATTATCTTCAATTTCTGTTCCTTTGAAGTAAATCTTAAATCCAAGAATTCTGTGATTAAGTTTACATTATGAAATTGGTGGTTTCACGTTACATCGGAACAAAAGGCAAAATAAATACAAGGAACTTCAAGAAACAGTCATTATTGAAAGTGGCTCAATGAATAAAGTCACTAACTATCAGTCTGTAACTGAGCTCATGGATACAGAAAAGCTACTATAAAGAAATATGATAAAAAGGACACAAGCACCGGTGGCTTCACTTACGAAACGAAGACGAAAATGAAGATGTGATAGTTTTAAGCCTACAGCCCTACCTAACACACAATTGTAAGACCTCGTAGTTGAAGAGCATTACTCTATAGCGCTATACTATAAAACTACAAGTAGCCTTAAAAATAATAAATACGATAAAATTTACGAGCTGTGCACAGCTCGACTAGTGATATAGTTCATGAATGATATATCTGATATAAAAACAAGTTTAAGGATTATATAATATACATTTAACAAAATTGTGAATATTAAAATATTACAAATAAAACCTTTGGTAAATTTTACCATACACTACACCGCTTTAATCATGACACCTGTAATTTTTAATAGATTTGCTGTATTTCGATCATTTTAGCTATATTCCATTAGGTTCAGAGGTGTAATATAGTATGATCGGAAAAATTATTCTTATTTGTTTAAGATATCCTGCCTTTGATAGTCTCTTGGTTATATTGAGATATTGCCATTGAGTGTTAAGAGTTGTTAAATATAATATACGATGCTAAGAATTGAATTTATTTCATTTCGAAAGAATTGATAAAGAATTTGAAACTTACTCACCAAAATAATTCATTAAAGTATATGTTCAAATATTAATAAACAACATAATTTAATTGATACCATCTTTGAATATTCAGCAAAATTCACTAATTGGTATCTTTATTGTCATTTACTATTAACTTATTGGCATCTTTTTTTAGTTACTACAAAAAGGCGGGGCTTATCTTGAGCAACGGTGCCATATCTCAAAATATTGACTGAAAAATCCACGGTTTTTGTAATTAATATTCTAACTGTATTCATAATTTGTTTCCCTGATAATACGTTATATAGAAAGGTACAATCCAATTGAATAGAAATAATTCCTACATTTCTATACGTATTATAAACCAGGAAGATAAGAAAATGAATTTCCAAATTTGAAACTATTTTTTTAAAACTACGTATCTGTTTTCGCACCTCTGGTCGAAGTATAAATTCAGATATAGTTTCGAAACAGACATGCCGACGTCAAGATGATGCTGTTAGAACCATGTATCGGTTTTCGTGTTTCTACCCGAAGTGTAAATCCAGATATCATTCAGAAACAGACATTCCGATATCTACTATGAGTCGAAATGGTTGCTAAGTCGATACCCACAGTTAGCGCTACGAATTCGACAGCAAACGGCATCGAAACGACATTTATATGTTTGTTGGGATACTATACGGCAAGGTTTATATACACTGCAGTTTATGAGTCTTGCTAACTTCTAAGTTGCTATACAACGGGTTAAACAATTTTTAAATGGTATCCGTACACTGCATTAACAATCATGGGCAAACCCTTATATACTAATAACTATTCAACCCGCTGTACAGTATATAGAGTATGTAAAGTAATATTGCAGTGTCACATCTGTGCGTTCGTATGTGCATATTTTTTTATGCGCAGAAGAGTTTAAAATTCGTATCAAGGCATTTAGCCTACCTTTTAAGTTAATATGTCTTGAGAATAATCAAGGCAATGCTAATATTAGCCCATTTAGTCAAATAAAAAGAAGTTAGGCTTTCGATTCTAAAAAGAACAAATAACATACCCTGTTTCTATGTAAATATAATTAACCCGGGCCACCGAAGCGTATTTCACAACAAAACTGTAATCATCTTAATATGAACCTGCGCAATACTCTACCTTGTAGATTAATATACATTGATATTGGTATTCCTAGAATAGGTTTGTGATCTGTTGTCACAAGTCGAGTGATTAGTGACAGTGACATCAACAAGGCAACATCCTTAAATAAAAAAATTAAAGTTAAGCAGTGTGAATAACATTAATGGATTCATCACGGTTTCTAATAATGGAAATAGATAAACAATTTTCATAATGTTACGTTCTTCCATTTTCTTAAATATTATTTTAGAGTGAGTGTTACTGTTATGCCGTCACGCAAACAACATATACCTCGATTGTCCTTACTATATTTCAATTCTAGTTCCCGCTTTCGAAAATTTCTAATCCATTCGACTGTGTGAATCATTCCATATTATTATCTAAAATGCATCACTATGGAGTTTGTTTCCTTATTCATTAGAGATAATTAAGGTTACTGATTATAAAACTGCAAACCATTTCAAATTTGGTTCTATAGTTTTATTATAATATGTAATTTAAGATTTGTTTCCGTTTTTTCTATTGATCCTCTGAATTTCAACTGTTCATTTTAAAACTCTGTATTTGAATAGGTATGTATTTGTATGTATTTGTTCGTATGTAAATACGAACGAACATACCTACTCAATTATGCGGGCTGCTTCTTCTAAAGAATCTCTAGTTGTACACTGCGACGTGACCGCAAGCAAGTGGAGTGACGGCTGAAACACACACAATTCGTGAGTGTGAAAGGAACAGGCACAGTGCGCGAAGTGATCCAGATTTCGGAAACCTGTGACTAGTGAAGTGGAGAATAATTATTGAGAGTTAGTGCTGCGCTAGAAAACTATTAGTGCATTGTGAACAATCGGCGTAGGATAATTAATGTTATTTTCGTGATTCCTCTAGTGTGACGTAAAGCTCTTCAATACCATGATGAAATTAGTGTTGCGGTTGGTAATTACGGTAGGGGAGGAAAGTGCCGCATACTACTGCTGCTTGTATTGGTGAGTTATTCTGTAGGTTGCTATTCTACTACAATATCAGAATGAAAAAAAAAATAAACGGAATGTGAATATTTCTTATATAATTAATTGTGAACAGAATACTTGATCGATTTAAATTCTGCGCACTTATATCTTTTATTAACCTAAGCTCTACATAATGAAAGCAATTACAGATTTTTTTTAATTTAGAAGGGACCTTTAAAGAAAAAATTTCTTATATTCATAAGGGTGACCGGCTGACCGCCGTGAACAAATTCGCCAAACGACACATTCGCCGCATGACACATTTGCCGAAAAATGATTATTTAAAAGAGTAAACAAATTTATCTCATATGTCCAGATGAAATTACATAGATGAACTTACATATAACAATTCCTTTCATAAAATATTTACAATATGTGGAAATGTATTTGAGTACAAAAAGGAAGTTAATATAATATATATTTATTTCTAGGTTTTCGAGATATTCAACCTCGAATATTGAAGATTTAGATATATTCAATACATTTATTCTAACATAAACTTTTCATTTTTTTAAAAGGAGTTGCTGAACAAAATTGATTTTGTCTTCCTTTTTGTACTCAAATACATTTCTCGATATTGTCAATATTTTATAAAAGGAATAGTTAAATGAAATTCTTAAAACCTAGAAATAAATTTGTTTTAACTGTATCTTCTAATAACAATCGATCTAATTAAAGTAAGTAATCAATTACTAATACGCTGAAAAACTTTAACTTACAACTCATACGTAATCTTCATAATCTCTTATAACCTTTTATAATCTTTTATCATCTTCATAATAATCGTGCACAACTCTTCAATAACATAATCATTTTTTGCCAAGGAAATGCCTCTCAAATTTATAACTTGAAAACAGCAATTCTTACATTAGCTACACCTAATAGCATTTTCTTATTCAAATAGCTTTTATTTAATGAAGAAATATTTTTCACAGAAATATTGATTGTAAAGGAATTTTATTCTTATTGACAGAATTAAAATTAATACTTGATTAATTTAAGAGATTCTGTAATTACTTAAGTATGTCAATTATTCTAATAGTTAGGAAACTTGTAACATTCCTGACCGTGTGTTAAGTTAACAATAGATTCAGAATTAGTTCTACCTAGTAAATGTCTCATAACTAAGGTTCTCTGAAAACCAATAACATCCCCCAAACTCTAGTAAGAAAATCCGGGTTCATTTGGCCTTCGCTGGAGGAGATTTCCATTCCTTTTCAGTATTATTTAAAGGGTAAGCATCTAGCTAACACGTTCATTATTAAGTGTTCTTTGTTCGGAGGTGGCCCCTCCTCTCCTAAGTGTATTTTAACTGGTGTAGATTAGACATTGTGGATTTGTGATTAGGGTAAGCTCCTAGTTGGAACCTACTAGCTTCAATCGGTCCACCACCTTTCCTTACTGTAAAAGACTTGTGCCTAAGTCTTAGAACTATTGTAATCTTTCAACGTAATTAGAATACATTCATTCAGGAACCAACCGTGGTTTTTTAATAGTCCTTCTTCATAATAGTCAGTCTCGAATAACTCAATTTAATTGGGTGAAAAGAACTCAGAGACTTGAAGGAATATTAGGGGAGCATTCTTAATTATTCCTCTCTTCTATATGAGAATATAGAAGAAGAATAAAATAACAGACCCTAAAAACTTCAACACCTTCAATAGTTGTTGAAATAAACGAAATTAAAGTTGGATAGACTTTTTTGTGGGTCACCCTGTACAGTGAAAGCTTCACGAGCGACTCACAGTAGCAGACTGATTCTATGTACAATGTATATAGAAGGATTAAAGTTAAGTGAGACCAGCACAAAAGAAAATTCATTTTCTTTTGTAACTGATAATTGTACACAAAAAGTAGGATTAACATATAGTTAATGAACTGACTCAAATAATGCAGCAATAACATTATATGAGTTAATTAAAGTAACCTCAATTCCATAAAGTTTAACCAATAATTAGGTAGACTATTGTTAAGTAATTTATAAACTTATATGTAAGTTCATCTATATGTAATTTCATCTGGACATATGAAATCAATTTGTTTACCTTTTTATATAGGTAATCATTTTTCGGCGAAAGTGTCGTTCGGCGAAAGTGTCGTTCGGCGAAAGTGTCGTTCAGCGAAAGTGTCTTTCGGCGAAAAGGTTTTCGTTGAATGTGTTTTCGGCGAATTGACCTAGAACCATTCATAAGCGACCATACAAATGCATCTAATCAATTCAATTATACCCTTTTAGCAGATAATAGTAACCTCTTTTTTTAGCTTCGACTGTAGTCTGATTTGGTGATCTGTCATGTAATAGTTAATACTGAATTATATAAAATTCATATCTGGCTCCTGGTAAATAGGATTAAAGTTAATATTGACAAAACTAATTATGTGTTATTTAATTAGAGGCAGAGACTAGAATTTCCTGTGAGTTCTATTAGTAGTGGAGTTATATCCAGGGTTGAAAAGGTTAAATTTTGGGGAGGTTGATGAAAAATATAAATTTTGGGATCATATTAGTTATATAACTTGCAAAATATCAAAGACTGTTGGATTACTCAATAGACTGAAGTACTGCTTACAAAATGAAGTGTTACTTCGTTTGTATGACTCTTTGATTACTCCCTACTTAACCTATTGTAGTGAAATATGGGGCGGTGCCTCTGCGTGTTAAATTGATAAGGTAATTAAAATTCATAAATCTGCCCTAAGAGCTGTCAATAAATTACCATATATTTCGCACACCTCTCTTCATTTTAAGAATTTAAACATATTACAATTACCCCAACTGGTTGAATACCGTATTCTAGTAATGTTATATCAGGCAAGATTCTATAATTTAAATTCCTATCTGTTTCCGAGCCTTCCACGGCACAATGATGTTCACTTGTATTCTACTAGAAACTGTACTGTTTTGCAAATTCCAGGTTTCTTTGTCTAAATCGCAGATGTCCGTTTCTTCCATTGGTCCTAAATTTTGGAGTGCACTGCCGGATGCAATAAAAAACATCTCCATCTTTGTCGGGGTTCAAAAAAACTCTTAGATGCCATATGATTGATGCCTATCAGGAATTAATTTGAACACTTATTCTTTTAGACTGAGTTTTTCCCAATGTTAAAGTTTAGTATCTGTATCTGCTCCTCTACTGGCAATTTTATGTGATTCTAGATTTTTCCAATATTTGCCATAACAATTGCACTTGCATAATATAAGTTTGTTGTATAGATTGCCTGTCTTAAAAGCCTTGGCACTAGAAAAGGATACCCCTGTGAAGGAGGTAAGTTGTCACACCTCAAAATAGCATTTTTTTTTTATTGTTCAAATATATTCTCCATGTTTCTCTCTACAAAAATGTGAAAACAGAATGTTGAAAAACGTACTAGAACTAGTTTATTGTAACAAGAACTTATGGCTTAGTGTTGATTTAGCGGTACTGTCAGTGGTTTATAGGTAGTTTTTTGGGTTATATTTTTTGTGGAAAAGTACCAATCTTAAAATTTGAAAATATTTATTTGTTTTTGAGAAAAAAAAATTCAAATTCATCTTTTTTAATTAAAAAAATTCTATAGACTTATAATGAAATTAAAAAATAGTAGTGTCCATACGATTAATTTAGGTTGTATTGCCAATGTTTTCTACCAAAAACAAAACGATTGATCGAAAACTCACAAAAAATTTAATTTTGAAAATATTTAAAAAATCCCACAAAAAAACAAACATCAACAGTCTTAGAAATTTATACAAGCAAAAATGTTTTAGAAATATCTTATACATACACTGTACAGTATGGGCCACAAAAATATTTCCGCTTTTTCAAATACTTGTAAATCGTTTATAGCCAATGGACGAAAATACTGTTTCTTGGTCTATTTTTCTCCACCTTTATTGTATCTCTGCCTTTATTGTATTTACTATTAACAGGTAAAAACTATTTCGAACTGATGGACATAGTTTAAGAACAAGCAAGCAAAAAGTGAGGGAGATTATTTTTGGCATTGCGCGAAGGTTATTCTTAGAGCTAACTCTGTGATTTTACTTACTATTAGGAAGTGAATAAAAGAAAAAATTATAATGGTTGATATTTTAGATGAGGGTGTTTAGACTTCTTCCTTGTAAACTATTTGGAAATAGAAAAACTTCAGTTACATTTTGATCTCATCGAAATTTTCACTAGGAATATTCGTTCTTCGCTTGTCCATTGCATGGTTAAGGCCCGATTAACCAGCGCAAAAAAAAGCTCTTCTTAAAATGTGTTCACAAATGCATTTTTTATCGCTGTAGTAAAAAACTAATGTGATTTTTCCATCAGCGATAAAAAAACGCAAGTGTAAACACATGTTAAGAAGAACTTTTTTTCTGCAGTGTTAAAAATACAAGTGAACAAGCGAAGAACGAATAGTCAGAGTGAAACCTTCAATGAGATCAAAATGTCGCTGAAGTAATTCAATTTCCAAATAGTTTCTTAGGAATAAGTGTAAGCACCTTTTATCTTAATGTCTACAATTATTTTTCCCCCTTTTATTCACTGCCTTTTAAAAAGCAAAATCACAGAGTTGGCTCTAAGAATAACTTTCGCGCAATGCCAAAAATAATCACCCTCACTCTTTGCTTACCTGTTCTTAAACTATGTCCATCAGTTCAAAAATGTTTTTACCTGTTAATAGAACAATAAGAGACAGAGAAAAAGAGACCAAGATACAGTTTTTTCGTCCGTTGGCTAACGATTTACAAGTATTTGAAAAAGCGGAAACATTTTTGTGACCTTACTGTTATATTGTTATACAGCAAAGTTTCATGTACTATATTGGATCGTATGATTGAAAAAGGTTTTTTTCCAACCTAAAGCTCACTCTTTATAACATTTTATGACGTCATTATTTGACAGATGTTAAGAAACAGAAAGGATTAATGCAATTATTACATGTGCAGCTAATAAACAACAACAATATTCTTAAAGATAATTAATCTATCATTAATCAAATATGAGGAAGCTATTTAAATAATATGAACCTAAAAATATTTTCTTATATTACAATTTTTATACAATATATCCCAGCTAACCAAAAGCTGTTTGTCCCACGTCTTAAGACGTCTGATACCCCTCGCTATAGAGGTATTTAAGACGTGGGGAAAGACGTGGGGCGGGGGACATCAGACGTCTTGCAGACGTCTAACCCTCTTCATTTGCACAGGGGTCCCCCTCTGCAAGACGTCTGATCCCACGTCTTGTCCCCTTCTGACAGAGGGGGACATCCACCTGTCCCACGTCTTTCCCCACTCCGTTTTCAAGACGTGGGACCCACGTGGGACAGAGTGTGGATGTCCCTCGCTATAGAGGGATTCAAGACGTGGGACCCACGTGGGAGAGAGTGCGGATGTCCCTCGCTATACAACTTGATGTCCCTCGCTATACAAGAGGGAAATAAGACGTGGGACCCACGTGGGATAGAGTGAGTATTCAAGACGTGGGACAGAGTGGGAATATCCCCCTCTGCAAGACGTGGGACAGAGTGTGGATGTCCCCCTCTGCAAGACGTGGGACTGAGTGCGGATGTCCCCCTCTGCAAGACGTGGGGCAGAGTGCGGATGTCCCCCTCTGCAAGACGTGGGGCAGAGTGCGGATGTCCCCCTCTGCAAGACGTGGGACAGAGTGCGGGTGTCCCCCTCTGCAAGACGTGGGAAAGAGTGTGGATGTCCCCCTCTGCAAGGGGGACATATCATTCTTTTGGCTCAAACTACTTCGGTTAATTGGGGTATATAAATATGTATAAGAAATAAAAAAGATCATACTAATATTATTGCAATTTCTTACCATATTGCATATAGTGTATATGTACATTTGGCTGTATATCATTTATTTTGTTATTACATATTGTTATATACAAATTAAATGGGAAGAAATGGAGAAAGAATTGTAGTGGTCATCTCGGGAATCGAACTCAGGACTCTATTGTGATGTACTATTGAAGCCTGCGTCGCTACCACTCAGCCATCCTGGACATGGTAGAAGTAGTATTGAAATGATCTTTATGCAACTTGATAACTTGCGTGCTTCTTAAAATTATTTTAAATAGATATAATTTAATATTCTACATTTTGGTATCTTTTATTTTTTAATGTAAATGATAAGAATGTGTATAAAGTTATTTATTAATATTTGTATTGATAATGTTAATTAATGTTATTAACTACCTAATTACCTATAACTGTTAATTAATATTACCTATAGTTACCTTCTGGTGGTATCACTACCTTATACCTATCTAGTTACTTACTAGAGTTTATTTATAACTACCTAGTAACCTACAAGTGATAACCACCAATCTGTACCTACTGGTGGTTATCACTACTTACCTATTACGTAGTATTTATCAGTACCTACTTAGTTACCTACATTACTGTTTGTCAATACCTACCTAATTACCTACTGGTGTTTATCAATGCCTACCTAGTTGCCTACATCTGCTTATCAATACCTAATTAGTTACCTTCTTGAGTTTAACATTGCCTATACCTAGTGGCCTACAACTGTATATAAATACCAATCTAGGTCCTAGTTACCTACTAGTATTCATCAATACCTACCTAGTTACCTACAACTGTTTGTCAATGCCTACCTAGTTATCTACTAGTGTTTATCAATGCTTATCTAGTTACCTATAACTGTTTGACAATACCTACCTAGATACCTACCAGTACCAATACCTACCTACCTAGTATAGCTACTAGGTAGTGTTCATCAATCCGTACCTACTTACCTACTTCCTAGTATTATTCATCAATGCCTACCTAGATAGTAGATACCTACATCTGTTTATGAATGCCTACCTAGTTATGATACGTAAATAAAGCTTGAGATAGATATACCTTTTTGGTATAACTTTTTCCCGCGTAAAACAGACGAGGGACATCCCGCGTGGGACAGAGAGGGATATCCCGCGTGGGACAGAGAGGGACATCCCACGTGGGACAGACGTGGGACAGAGAGAGACATCCCGCGTGGGACAGAGAGGGACATCCCGCGTGGGACAGAGAGGGACATCCTGCGTACTTTTTCCCGCGTAAAACAGACGAGGGACAGAGAGGGACATCCCACGTGGGACAGACGTGGGACAGAGAGGGATATCCCGCGTGGGACAGAGAGGGACATCCCACGTGGGACAGACGTGGGACAGAGAGGGACATCCCGCGTGGGACAGAGAGTGATATCCCACGTGGGACAGAGAGGGACATCCCGCGTGGGACAGAGAGGGACATCCTGCATGGGACAGATGTAGGACAGAGAGGGACATCCCGCGTGGGAAAGACGTGGGATGTGAGTGGGATTTAAGACGTGGGACAGACGAAGGACATCCCGCTTGTGTAAGACGTGGGACGTGAGTGGGATTTCAGACGTTGGAAAGACGTGGGATTTCAGACGTCTGGAGACGTCTGAAATCCCCCGTCCCTCTCTGTCCCTCGCTAGCGAGGGATGTCCCCCTCTGTCCCACGCGGGACAGAGAGGATATGTTTAGCTGGGATACTTTGTCCAATTAAGAAACAAATAAAATAAAATATTTTCTTAAACTTTCTTCATATTTAACACGTCTATAGCCTAACTGACTTTTCCAAAATTACAATTTTTTTCATTGCCATGATACCGAAAGCAGCTGAGTATATCTGTGTGTACCTATTGATATTGCCTCTATGATAAAAACAGTGGTATAATAATTATTGTACTTCACATTGTCACAATTTAATTTGGTTATAAGATATTGGCAGTGGTGTATATTTGTACCACTACATTTATCAGTGATATACATAGTGGTACAAATGTGTACCAATATGTAGCCAACGTGTTGATAGTTTTTATTTTTCAATTCATGGCTTTTTATCGGCGAAAGTTTCGACCAAGATTAAAGATACCGATACCGAGTAACGATAACACAAAAATGGTCGATAGTGGTTCATACCAATCCCGATACTTTGTCCCATCTCTACTATCAACCTGGTTTTCAACTTTCTTAGAAACAATATTACGTTCAACCTGGCTGTCAACTGTTTTAGAAACAAGTTTACGTTCAACCTGGTTGTCAACTTTCTTAGAAACAATTTTACCTTCAACCTGGCTGTCAACTTTTTTAGAAACAAGTTTAAGTTCAACCTGGTTGTCGACTTTCCGAGAAACTAATTCACTGTAATCCTGGGAGGTATCCTCTACTTGACCAGCTTTAACGCAGAGTTTTTCTTCATCCTCCTTTTTTGGTTCTTTGTTTTTCCTGTACCTACGAAATCCCATTAAGAATGCTTCACCAGGTCCACCTAATAACAAACTTCCAATAACGAGAGTTGTGTCGGATGCAGATTTCACAACCAATTTGCCACTCTCTTTATCTCCACTGACATAATGAGCTACTCCCTTTACATGGCCGAGGACAGGCGTTCTATCTACAACCCCCAAGAGAAATCTACCACATTCAGCTTGGGTTTCAAGAGCAGCTCCTTTATCTCCTTTTGCAGTCTCGACTACTGATCTGATTTGAGAAACCACTGGGCACTGTCTAGAAAAGTTTTTTTGTGTTTGACGTGCTTTTTTTCTATTTCCACTTGCAACATGAAATAATGACTTGGCTTGCGAAAGAACTGGTATGGCGTCCATTTCCAGCAATTTCTTCTTTACTTCTGATTTACCAGAAAATCCTCTCGCATAGAAACTGTGAAAAAGAGAACTTATTAGAGTTTGTAGAGGGGAGGAAGGTTACGAAATGGCAAAGAAGTAGATTGAAGGGTTAAAGCTATTGAAATAAATTTCAAATTATATTTTTATAATCACTTCGAAGTTATTATGCAATGATTTGAACATTGAGAAATATTAGTTATATTATATATTAACAGAATAAGTATAAGGTTGTTTGATGTTCTAGTTTTATTATTCCTATTCTGAAATCTTTATAAAATAATACTACGATTTAGAATTTAACTTAATGAAAAGCCCCAAGTTCTAAAAACTAATAAGAAACTTTATTTAGATATATAGAGTAACTTTTTTCATTAACAACTTTTATTGATTCTCAAAAAACCATTAAGTTTTCTCTGTCCTGTTATGTATTTTAATCAATGTGAAGCTGAAAACTCAGTTTTCAGAACAGATACCACCAACTAATTTTTGCTGAGTATTTGGAAAAAATCCCTACTGCTCCTTCAATAGTGATCTGATTTTTTTAAACAAACTTCAAATGATAGTTAATTATATTAACTACACTTTTTTGATGCCAAAAATTGATATGTTATATATTGATCCAATTTCTTCCGATACTGACACTAAAAATTGTGTTTCTCTCATTTGAGAACCAGTTGATTAAAAAAGCTTAATGGTAGCATTGGTATTATTATTATACTTAAAAAACAAGATCGAATTCTAGAGAGAAAGCCATACAAGTCACACAGTCTCGACAGGTATTTGCCAGCTGGCTAAAAAAATGGATCAGGCTAATAGTAATTTGTTTACTTTGGATATTAAAGTACTAACATCACACCAAATAGGCAAAATGAAAAATAACGTTTAAGGAATAATTTTTCAACGACAAAATAATTATAGAAAACAACTTTCAAGTAGTCCTTATAAGTTATTCAAATACAACATGCAGTTTATATTTAAAATACTTTAATATAAATGATGAATAGTGTATTTGTTGGTGAATCACAAATCAAACGAAGAATTTTTTTGGCGGCGAATAATTGTCCTAGCGGCGAATTGTCCTCATAACGAATTGTCTACGACGGGATCCGGAAAATTGATCGAAAGCAATTGACCGAATGGAAAATTGATTGAAAGAAAAATTGGTGGAATGGAAAATTAATCGAAAGGAAAATTGATCGAATAGAGAATTGACCGAAAAAAAAATTGATCGGAAATGATATTGGATCTATTTACACTAATTGACAATGATAACTAAAACAATGGATGACCAGAGATGTTGCCATTATTAATATATAATAATAATAATAATTTATGTATAACAATTCTTAAATCAACGGTTATTCTGAAACAGAGGATTATATGCTTTGAATATATTATAATTTGAAGAACTTTAAGAACCAAAAGCCATATCACTGACAGCAAAAGGGAAATAAATACAAGAGATAGGAAGAAGCAGTCAGAATGGAAAGTGTTTTCATGAACAAAGTCACTTAACACCGTCGGTGACAATGCTCATGGATGCAGAAAAGCTACTCGATCTGTGAGTACAGTCACTTACCATGGAATGTAACAAAAAAGGAACACTAAGCACCGGTTGCTGCACTCACAGATGGAAGAAAAAAATGAAGCTGATCTATTCGATAAATTTTCCTTTCGATCAATTGTTGTGCGATCAATTTTCCATTCGACCAATTTTCCTTTCGATCAATTTTCCATTCGACCAATTTTCCTTTCGACCAATTTTCCTTTCGATCAATTTTCCATTCGATCAATTTTCCATTCGATTAATTTTCCATTCGATCAATTATTTCGATAAATTGTTTTCAGTCAATTGCTTTCGATCAATTTTCCTAGACCCGTCTACGACGAATTGTCCTAGCACCGAGTTGTCCGCACGACGAAGAGTCTGCGGTGAATTGTTCAAATGGCAAATTGTCCTAGCAGCGAGTTGTCTGCCCGATGAATTTACTTCGGCGAATTGTCCGGTCACTATCAATTACATACTCTTATAGGTCCCTTCCCAGCAATTTTTTTATTATTTAAATAAATGAGGCTATTGCTTATTATCATTTAGTTGCAAACCCCATGGAAATTGATAGCATATTTTGAATTTGATATGTTTTTAAAGATTTTTATAAACAAAACTCTAAAAAACCTATTTTACCGCCGAATTGCTAATTTTAAGTCTGAAGAAAAAGAATGTACACCATTTGTTTTGAATATGAACTAGGTAGTCATCATCAATTCACGATTAACTATTTCTATAAAAGTATAATATTAGAGAAAATTTATTGCAGAAACTATTTTATACTTCGAGAAACAGTTTAACTCTTAAACAAAGGCCAAACATGCATTGTTTGCTTATAAAATTGAAATTGTAAATCAAAACAAAGAGTATACGATCTCTTTCTTTAGCGTCAGATTAGTGATTCACTCAATAGTTGCACAAAAAGAATTAAGAACTTTAAAAGCATATCGAAAAATATATACTGAACTGATTTTTTTTTAATGATCCTAGACCGTAGTTCTACAATATCATGTAATAAACTATTTTTTTTTTCAGGAGCTTGGAGAGGACCCGTTAGATAAATCCGAAAAAGGAATTATATTCAAATCGTACACGAAATGCCACAAATAGTTGGGATAACAGTTCAGCGTGAGGCATTCATAATTTAGGAAATAAGAATTATTTGTCATATTTTGCCATTCAAATTATTGAATTATTCTTATTTCGGTATCAGGTGGCAAAATCACAATAATTGCCTTCCTTCTCACTTTGCAAGATTCAGTTATCACCCTGATCATCACATCTTATTTTATTAATTAATCGATAGTTAGATATTTTTCTGTGTTAATTTTGAAAAAAGATGACTTAAACCACTATCATTATGTAATTATGTATAATTTAAATTGAATCAAATCGACGCAGCAGACGGTGCACCAGCTTTGAATTTTCGACCTAAGACAAAAAAAAATTATCGTAGCATTCAGTGACAATGCAGGTGTACAGAGTTTAAAAATAATTAGATATCAGTGATTGTAACGTAAATTCTAAATTTCTAGAATTCTATTGTACATAAACTGGTCTTTTATAACAAATTAAAAAATATCATTTTTAGTAAATAATGCCAGTTCTTTAGGTTCAATTCAGTAATTTATATGGATTTAGAAGAATGAATATGTAGGGGAGAACTGGGTGAGTTCGTACACGTGTGAATCCGTACAGGGCCGTAACTCAACACCTGTTATGTTCTAACCCGTTGAAATTTGAGTGATCCTATAACAATCAGTTTGAAACAAGTTTCAGCGCGTGACAGTGTATATGATCCTTCTGTGAGAGATAATATATTTTTAGCACTAAAATGTTATTTTCTCACTACTTGAGCTAAGCCATAGCAATTACAATTTACTATTTAAAAACTTTATATTGAATACTAGTATTCACTAAGATATTCTTTACGTTTAGTTAAAACTCATTAATATCCGATGTATTCCATTTTGAAAACTAAAGGGCGGTGTGGGGTGTCATCGTACAAATGTACGGGCACATCCTCCTCTGTACGGTTTCACCCCATTATGTACGAATTCACCTCTATATTTATTTTTCATATATGCCTCGAGTATATACACGTAAAAGAAAGGAACAGTATTCTTCCTGTGATGGGGAACAGGCATATAACGTCTGGAAAAATGGAACAGCAGTACATAAAGCTGCAAAATTGTATGAAGTTGCTCCGATGGCGCTGTAAGATGCCACAAAGAGATCCAGAAATGGTTCAGAATTTGATGAGCATAAATTAGAAGAAATTTTTTTACTAGCTAAGTATTAAAGGACGAGCTATTCCAGAATGTGCTGAGAATAGTTCAAATCATTATCAACGCAAGCGAGTTTAAAATGCGCCATCCACCGAGCCTGCTCTTGCTTCACCATCCACCATGCCTTCTCTTACTTCTCCATCCACAGAGCAAGCTCCTGTTTCACCATCCACCGAGCCTGCTCTTACTTCTCCATCCACAGAGCAAGCTCCTGTTTCACCATCCACCGAGCCTTATCCTACTTCACCATACCGAGCCTGCTCTTGCTTCACCATCCACCGAGCCTGTACCTACTTCACTAACCTCCAAGCCTTCTCTTACTTCACCATACTGAGCCTGCTTTTGCTTCACCATCCACCGAGCCTGCTCTTGCTTCACAATCCACCGAGCCTTCTCCTGCTTCACCATCCACTGAGCCTTTTCCTACTTCACCATCCTCCAAGCCTTTTCCTACTTCACCATCCTCCAAGCCTTCAATTACTTCACCATACTGAGCCTGCTTCTGCTTCACCATTCACCGAGCCTACTTCTGCTTCACCATTCACCGAGCCTGCTCGTGCTTCACCATTCAGCGAGCCTGCTCGTGCTTCACCATCCACCGAGCATTCTCTTACTTCAACATCTTCCGAGCCACAACCAGGCCCCTCTAGATTGAATGTTTCATTTTTAGGAACATCTTTTGAAAACATTCGGCCATTTGCAAAAGCTCCTACTAGAAAGAGCAACAGCAGAGGCAGATAACCAAGAAGGTCAATGATAACAACGCATACCCTAGAAAAAGAGTTTCTGAAAGAGAAACAAATTTCAAGAAAGAAAAACTCATATTCTTCAGTGGCAAAGCGTAGGCTAACGATGGAAATTGACGCTCTATAATCTAGTTCGGAAGACATCGGTGATGAAGCCTTTTGTGATTTTTTGTTACTTCAAAAGGGCTTTAGTCAATTGTAAGGAAACGGCATTAAAGAATTTTGTAATATTTCCCATAAAGAATATCTAATTCTTACTGAATTTTCCTTTTTTCCCCCTTTTTTAGTACTGTACGGAGTGACACTCTGGTTGTACGAACTCACCCTCACTTCCGGGTGAGTTCGTACACACAAATACATCTCATTAAAATCGATATTAAGAGAGAACCATAAATGATTGATTGAGTTTGTAGTTATAACTGGTTGAATACGTAAAGATTCGATTGTGAGCTGGAACGAACTTGTAACCTGGATAGTTAAGATTCTATAAGCCATGAAAGGAAAAATGTACGAACTCACTCGGTTCTCCCCTAACAAAAGAAATGTGAATTATTAAATACAATGAATTAGTAGATTGTAATTGTATGGATAAAGCCCCTTCTATACCAGTGTTTGAAATGCCGTGTTTCTACTACTGACGCCTCATGGTATTTTATTGAATGTATACTGGTGGTTGAAAACGCGGCGTTTCTGGCGCCGAAGAAACAAAGCGGTCTATGTGTATGCATGGCGTTCTTTGAGCAGTGCTACTTAGACATAGAACAAGATTTTATTAAAAGAAGAGATGGCTACATTTTTTAGGTCACATGTCATATTATCTTGTAGCATGGCCAACGTGGACGACCTAACAGTTGTTAGACGCCGTAAAATGGCATTCAAATAAAAGATTATATTTGTTATTACTTCAATGATGTCCGAACAATTCTGCGCATACATTTTATATAAATATTTTTGTTATAAATATTTATTCAACACAATTTTTTAACAATATTTTTAATTCTTCAAATTATATATGTAGGCTTTTGAGTTAGTTTAACCTGAGGATTTGTTGAATAGATATTTGCATGAAAGCAAACAAAATTCTCGTATTATCTTGGAATTGGGATAATTAACCCTTCAGTGTTGCTGGTGAAATATGTGTTATTTTCGTTTGTCATGTAGATTAGTCTAACTATGATTCCCAAATTTAATTAAGTTGTTATTTGTTTTTAATTTTTTATCATTTTTCTTATCTGTGATTAATCAACTTATCTATTATCTTTAAAGACTCAAGTTTAGGTACATACCTTTGAGCTACAATTTCGTAACTAACTTTTATCTAATACTAGGTAAATACATAAGGGTTAAACTGTAAAAAAACAAATGCGATCAGTTGGACCTATCTTCAAATTTAATTATTCTTTACACACTACTAGAGGCTCTATATTATTTAAGCAGTTCTATAGCGTACAATTGGCTGGGTAACTTAATTGATTCCAGGACAATGACCCCCGTGCAAAAAAACCCCCGCGGTC
The DNA here is from genome assembly GCA_947561585.1 of Caprella mutica. NCBI lineage: Eukaryota > Metazoa > Arthropoda > Malacostraca > Amphipoda > Caprellidae > Caprella > Caprella mutica. The sequence goes on from CANNZV010004628.1 coordinate 18,812, forward strand.
AAAAACCCCCCGTGCAAAATACCCATCGGACAAAAAAAAACCGTGCAATAAACCCCCCGGACAAATACCCCCCGGACAAAAAACCCCCAAGCAAAAAACCCCCGGTGCAAAAACCCCTTTTCTATATAAATAGCATAATTCATTTTTATTAATATATTAAACATTATTCAATGCGAACCGATAATAATTATTACATTTTCTTCAAAAATATGATAAATTTTTTGCAAAATAAGGTATACCCAATTACCTATTTTATAGTAAAAAATAAGTACAGTATACATATACTAATTTTATTAATAGAAAATTTATGAAAATTAATTAATATGAATTATGCTATTTATATCGACCGGGGGTTTTTTGCACCGGGGGTTTTTTGCTTTGGGGGTTCTTGTCCGGAGGGTATTTGTCCGGGGGGTTTATTGTACGGGTTTTTTTTGTCCGGGGGGTATATTGCACGGGGGTTTTTGACTGCGGGGTTTTTTTTTGCACGGGGGGTTATTGTCCTGTCACCAACTTAATTATGTGTCCAGTGCTCATCCTGGTGATTTTGTCAAAAGCTATTAAAGAGACAAAAAGTTTTCGATGGAATCTCCATTTGCTCCATTATTTTCGAGTTCGAAAATCACTATATTGTTGTAATCTTGAATATATGAATTCTTTCAAAAAAAATTATATTTGAACTCTTTTAATGGGATACCAAATTTTCTAAAGAAAAATATAATTTTGACATTTGTAAGATTTAATTGCTAGTGTTATCTAGTGGCATGTGCAAAATCAATCATTTTAGATATAACTCACCAGTTTGCTTGCCTTACCAGACATAAAGCTTATTATATTGGTCCCATATATTTATTAAAAAGTGTAATCTATATGGGATCTGGAGAATTAATCGAAAACAATTTTTCTACAAATCGTTGTGAAATATATTCTCCATTCGATCAATTACTTTTGATAAATTCTCCTATAGCCTTATATATGAATATAGTTAATTACTTAATATTTATTCAATAATTGGCGTTTCGTATTGAAATGAATTAATACAAACTAACGTTAAATTTATAGACGGAATTTATAAAGTAAACCTAATGAAAAAGTTTTGAATAGAACAAATATAAAAATTGTTTGCATGTGTAACACTCAAATATAGAATATACTACATATTAGCAAAACAGGAAATATAATGTAATCAGTTTATAATAAACTCACCAGAAAGTCTATTGCAAGGAAACTGAGCAGTGTTACAGAAGTAGAACTGATAGCACATGTATATGCGTACACGTAGACTATCTCCAATATAATGAAAAGCCTATGCAGCAAACTCTAATAACTTCAGTGATAAGAATTGTAAGATAAATCTATATTAATTAATTTTTAATCATTACTTCACAACTGTTAATTCTTTTTATGATATGATAAAATTATATTATGACGAGGTCACAAGAGCTTAGTTCTCATTTCATTATTTCCATTATTTGTGTATCTAAAATTTTCAATATGTTTATTTATTGTCTTCATTCAAATTACAAAAGTTAGTATTATGTTTCCTATCTATTTTAATGTTCCTGTCAATTATTATTTTAGTCTTACCATTGTTCAACCACGGTGATAAAAGTCACATCCGAACAACAGCTTCTATCATCAAATACTAGGTATGTCAACAGTACCTACTACCAAATATATTATACTACAGTAAGACACACCACTCTCTAAAATTTCTGTTTTAAAAAGCGCCATCTGGATTTGAAAATAGAAAACTAGAAAAACAACCACAATTGGTGTTGACAAACACATTAAAAGTTTCAGTGTACAGGCAGAAGTTTTACGGTTATACTGGATAAACAGAACACTGAAACTTTGAATGTTTCTATCAACACCAAATGTTTTTGTTTCCTTAATTCCCGATTTCAAATCCAGATGGCGCCCCAACCCACTTTTGTAACAGAATTTTCAGAGAGTGGTGTTTCTTACTGTAGTGTAATATATTTGGTGTGACTGTACTTGGGCATCTGGTCTCTGTAGCCTTGAGTGTCCGAAAATAAAACAGTTAGTAGTAGATTAGTCCATGTGATGGTGAGATGGCAATAGCTTTTTGATATTTTTGGATAATTATGAATTAATCAACTTTACGGAAAATGACCTCAATACAGAGGCTTAATAGTTTTTATTTGATATTTTCTCAGAAATTAACATTTCATAGTTTTATAATTTCTGAAATGGCATTGAGAATCGGTGTAGGTAAATGCCAATTTCGTTCTTGTCGGGTAAATTTCACGAAGATAATTTTGTTATAACTGACAGTGTAATCTTTTGTCAAATTTGTTTGTATCAATTGTAAAAGGATAGAAATAAAAGGAGGATAAAGGCAAGTGAGTCGCAGTTCATCAATCAGTGAATAACCATTCATGGACCTGAGCAAATCGGTGTAGATTTATGAGAAAAGTTAATGGGAGGCGTCAAATACATTGTGAATGATTTTTAAAACAGATTTACCTTTCCATGCCTTTTAAAAAAGAAAAGGTCTAATGTATGTAAGCCATCAGAAAAAAAATATATCTGGAAATATCTTTGGAGATTCAAGAGGTATATTTCGTGAGATGGTAATACAAACCAACTCTGTCGCTCTTAATTTTCAGTAATTCAGTTTCATTGACGTTAGTTGTTATATTTAAGTGACCACAGATATCAATATTATTTAATTTATTACTCTTACCTAATTCTCTGAGAAAAGCAATAGTTATTGAACCTATAAACCCAATTACTTTTAAAATGTCTATGCAAATGTTCACAAGCTTCTCCGACACCATATTACCATTCTCTACAATATTTAAACAGGTCGTGTAAGTAACATGATAAGGGATTGTCCGACCATGGGATCCTTTCAATTTTGGAGAGCAGAAAAAGATGGCGTGGGTAAAACATATGGAATTATGGATAAGGCAAAATCCATTGAAATTACTTAATTTCTCAATTTCTTGACCAATCATTTTGAAAAGTATTTTTTATAGAATTAATGCCATCACTGATACTCATAGCAAACTCTTAAGTTAATGTTTCCAAGATCGCTGAATGATCTATTGCTTTTAGTATGGTTTTTAGGCTCAAAACTCTCTTTTTTTCATTGTCTGAGATTCGCTTGAACTCATCCATCTGATGAAGTATAATATTACAATCAATAGAATATGTTTTATCACAGTTATATTACTAAATTTCAGATGTGATTTTGTGGCAGGAGATTATTTTACAGATATCAAGAACACAATTTTGATGGAATTTAGAAACGTTTAATTTCAATTAAGCTCAAAGTTGTACGTCAACTCCTCTCCTAACCCTTTATGCAACTGTATGAAAATACATTTCTGATCAAAACAAACCTTAAAATTTATGGGAAAAACTTTAATGTAACTCAAGAATGCTATCTGATCTTAAAACCTGAATTTTCCATCACTAATATCTTCTTTTCCATCCAGGAAGGTATGTACCTAGGTATCGTATTATATGATTTATATCTATAATGTAATTAATATAACAACTAAATTCAAAGAGCTAGGAATAGATACCATGCATGGAAATATATCTTAGGACATGATAAATACACAAACTTTTACGGTAGCCGGTAAATTGCTCTGAAACAATTGCTCGAATGAACAATAGCTCGAACGAATAATTGACAAAAAGAACAATTGTCCGAATGGTCAATCGTACATATAATATAAAATATATGAAAGACAGTTATTATTAAATACTAATTAGAAACAAGGACGATTAGGTGAAGCTAATCGAAGAGATTCCACTTCATTATTAACCGACTTTCGGCAATATTTGGGTAATTAAAGATTGATCGAATAATCAAATTTTGAATAGTCAATTGCTTAATGTAAAAGAATAGGGAAGGTCAACCAGATAAGAGCTACCGAAAAAAGAAAATTTAATAGAAACAAGTGGCACGAATGTAGGAGCAAGAAATTGTTTATTTTTCCTGCTAAATGTGTCGGCAACAGTTCCCATAGCCCGAGTTGCTAAAACCTAACTTAGCCCCGAGAGCATCTCGTCGAAGCCCACTGAAGCTATTGACTGACAAAAAATTGAAAGTTTATGTACCCAAAATTGGTGCAATATTCCTGTTCAATAAAAATAAGAAATTCAGGAAGATAATAATTTAAAAACAGTATTATGATTGATAGTAAATAGCGATGACAAATATGAAATACAGTAATTATAAATCACCAATTAGATACCAGGACGGTTAGGTGCAGCTAATTGAAGTGATCCAACTTGATGATTATCTCTCTTTTATTAATTTGAACACTGAGCAATTTACCTAGAACCAACTCTTACGATACAAAAAGTATAGTTATTGATCTTTGGATTTAAAATTTACAGGATAATAGTAAGACAGAAATCCAGACCTAACACCATATTACACTTTTAGATTTTATAGTTATGATGTTTGTGAAATACATGTTTAATAGATTCTTGTAAATATTCTTTTACTGTCAATCCACTAGAAATAGTCTGTTTATTTTGGTTTGAAATAATATTTATTAGCAATTTTTCTCATAATCTTAAGGCATGTTTGACCCGGGCTGAAGATGATTTGGAGTATCGTGAGTGTGACGTCATGACTTTTGCGCAATATAAAACTCAAAGACTGAAGAATTAACTTATAGATTCCTATTGCTGTACAATAAATTGAATACATTAAAATTCAATTGTAATCCAGTACAACATTCGGACATACACACGAATTGTGTCATAGGTATCCCCCCGACCATAGTTTTCTATGATTTTAATTTTGATTGAAAAAGTTCTATAGAAATATAAAAGAGGTGGAACTGTTCATATTATAAACATTATTATTTAAACCAAATGCAAAATTAAGAAGCAGTTTAATCATTAATTATGTTATATACTTTAAGCTACAGTTCTACCTGCGCAGTTTGCCGATTTGCACAATCTCGAGAATACGCTGCACGTTTTTAAACCCTAATGCCGAGTGTGCGTTAATACCTTTATTTTAATTATTATGAAATATATACATTTAAATTAGCATTCAATTTCATAATAAATAAAGAAATGTATTTACGCACGCTGAAGAATGTGCAGCGCATTCTCGAGATTCTCGAAATTGGCAAATTACCAGAAACACACATAGCTCCTGTCCGTTGTACGAGTTTTACCTGTACTAGTATATTTGTATTTCCTTATAAATTTCAAAAAATTAATTTATTTTATTTTAAGTAGGAATTTTTGACATTTTTAGGTACAAACAAACAAGCAATAAATAATAGATTCTTGATAATATATTTCCAGTTCTGAGTAAGTAAAAATATTACAATATATAAGATTCAAATCATAAACTATATAACTTATTTCTATAAGACACTTTGAGAATATCTGAATAGCTATATTCATTATAAATTTAAATTAACGACTATTAAAGTAATAAATCTTTGAATCAATAATAAACAATTAAATCCCATAGCTAGTAATAAAATAAAAATATAGAATATAAGCAGCGAAACAATTTATAAATTTACAACCACAGATAATTTCTTATCACAAGTACTGTCATAATTACAGTAACTTAATATACAATATTTAATGGAAAGCAGTAATTATATAAATATTGCCAAAGTTATAACTAGATTTAAAGAATAAAATCGTACTGTTACCGAACTCTCAGTAAACCATGGCCTAGGTTGACTACCATTGATAAACAACCATAATTTGGTTCAAGACTTTTAGAAATTGTCTCCATATCAGGCCTAAATTGCTTAACAGCTCACCTAATCATACTTTATTACCAATAGAATAATTAATTTATTAGGTTCAAGTAAGCATTCACTTCATATTAAATACTTGGCACAGAAATTATATGCGGAAGCGAAGACATTATTATTACTACAGTAAGATACACTACTCTCAGAAATTTTTGTTTAAAAAGCGCCATCTGGATTTGAATGAGGGAACTAACGCAACAACAACATTTGGTCACTTTGGTGTTGTTGAAAATATTGCACAGTAAAGTTAACATGGGAAAAAATTTCAATGTTTTGATCAACACCAAATGTTTTTGTTTCTCTAGTTGCCGCTTTCCAATCCAGATGGCACAACAACGCACTTTTAAAACACAAATTTGCGAGAGAGTGGCACAAATTATTGTAGTAGGTATACTATCTTTTGCGGAACTAACTATTTAAATAATCTTAAAAGAATTGAAAATAAAAATGGATAAAGTGACAATTCAGGAACTAAAATTTATAAAAGATATTGCTAAATGCAAAAATCTAGTTATTTAATATTCAGCTCCTTGGTTTTCTCTTTTAAGTCCACAATCTCCATTTCTTCACTCAAACTATCATCAATTCCCAAATCAATATTCATATCCTCAGTTGTTTCGTAATATACTGAAGATCCACAACTCTGAGCGTCGATATCAACTTCCTGAGAAACTAATTCACTGTCAACCTGGCAGGTATCTTCTACTTCCTCTAAATCCCCATTGTTCTTCATAACATAACGAAGTTCATGATCAAGTTTGTGAAGCTGACCATCTACGATATCGTACATGTTCTCATCAATGAAGATACAGATGAGCTTTTCATTAAGGTACACGTATTTTACACCCTGAATGGTTTTAACGCAGAGTTCTTCCGTAGAAGTCACTGGAACAGAGAGTTCTTCAGCCAGATTATTATGATCATCCAATGTTGGCTTCTGTTGGTATTTCTTCCGGAAAACGTTGCACTCTTTCTTAATTGTTGCAATGAGTTCCCCGTTTTTATTATAGAAGTTGGCAGCATTTTTATAAATTTTCACAATAACTGCTACAACAGATTTCACAGTACTAAGTTTAGCAAATTGAGCAGCATTGAAACCACTACGAACAGCAACTACCGTTTCATCTGCTGCTGCAGCACCAGCAGCAGCTGGTTTAGGAGCTCTGACCAAGCCACCAGCTGCTCTACCTAATACTCCATCCAAAGCCACACCTCCAACAGCATCACACCATTTGCCGGCATTGGTAGGATCTTTAGCTACTTCTAGTACTCCAAATGGAGAGAACTCCTTCTTGACAGCAGAATCAACTGCAGTTATTGTACCATCCATGGCTGCACCTGCACCAATTCCCATAGCAACAGATCCTACAGGTCCACCTACAACCATACCTGCTATTCCACCTCCAATGACAGCAGATGTGTGGGATGCCGACTTCATGGCCAAATCACCACTGTCTTTATCTCCTAGAGCATAATGGGTTATTCCCTTTACATGACCTATGACAGGTAATCCATTTACAACAACCAATAAAAATTTACCAAATACAACTTGGGTTTCACGTGCAGCTTCGTTATCTCCTTTTGCAGACTCGACTGCTGATCTTATTTGAGAAACAACTGGACATTGTTTAGAAAAGTTGATTTGCGTTTGACGAGCTTCCTCTGCCTGACCGCATATAACCTGAACTAATGACTTGAGTTGTGAAGCAACAGGTATGGCATCCATTCCAGCAATTTCTTCTTTAGCTACTTCTGATGTACCAGGAAATCAATCTTCACAGAGAGAATCTGAAAAAGAAGGAACTGATTAATGCTTGTTGGTTAGAGGAGGTGGGAGGGAGAGGACGGTAAGAGTAAGTAAACTTAGTAAAGAATAAAATTTAATGTATCTCTTGCAACCTACCAGAAAATTGGTTTACAGAGACAATTTCGGAGACAGTATCACGTAAATAATTGATAAAATTAATGGCATTTTTGGCATAAAATGAAGCATTGATATCTACCGAATAAAGTTTTACAATATTGGAGTTCAAAACAATCTAGAAATGAGTTTTTACTATTTTCTCAAAAAGAAATGAGAAAATTGGCTATCCTGAAAAATTGCATTTTCAGACATCAATTCATTATTTCTCTGTGGTTTTACAGATAGAAACACAAAGTTGCAACTTGATTGGAATTTTTTTCTATAATAGTGTATATCTGAATTTTTGTTCACTTTAATTTTGTCCACCTGAATTTTATATACTATTTGCAAAATTCTGATTTTTCAAGACAAAATTGATGTAAAAAATTAGTTAATATAAAAAATAAACACAAACCTAATCAAATATAGATTTGTAGAGTGGAAATTTCTGAGTGATGGGTAAAACCAGTTTGCTTTTATCTAAAAAAATAATAGAGAAATAACAATTAAAGAATAAAGCCCCTTCTGTTTTTTCTGTTCATTAACCTAGGGACTGGTCCGTGCGTGCCAGTCTCCACTAAAACAGTTATAAAATCTTAACAAAATGACTTTTCAATATTTTTTTTCCATAAATTCCTACATTTGATTTTTACACATCCATTGGTAAACACCAAAGAATAATTATCAATTTAAAATAAAGTTAACAAGCATAGATAATAAAAATATACTTCTTAGGTTTTCTGACTATTTTTGAAAAAAAAAAACATTTTCACCACCAATCAATAGAATCTTTATATTGCAAAAGTAAATAAAATTTAATGAAAACTTGACTGTGGATGGAGAGGGGTTCAACAATGAAAAAGACACCAAAAATGTACATGTATGTTTAATAGTTTCTGAAATATACTAACTTAAATTAGTGTTCAGGTTTTTATCAAGACACCTGGTATATTTGAATAAATGCTCATAATGAGTATTTTGTCATTTATCAACTTCTTTTTTGTATAATCGTATGTTTTTATGTTGAATCGGTTTAAAAATAAAATTATTAATATTTTTTCATGAGGACTGGTGCACATACCATTTTATGTGTAGTTAATACTCTATATAGCCAGACTATCAAAATGTGAAAGTGTTCTTCTCCAAAGTGATCCTCTTTTTGCCTTCTGTTCTTAGTATTACATGGAAATATAGGTGCACCGACAGTTGGGCCCAGGACAATTGGGCCCCACGACAATTAAGACCAGAAAAGAAATGTTACTTTGTTTTTACTAGGGAAGTGACAATATTATCTTTGAAATATGCTTTTATTCGATTCATACTTGATAAGGTAAATATTAGCAAGTACCTTAAATCACATTTAGATGCTAATCTCATGTTTCAATGTGATGAAAACCTTCGAAGTCTCTAAATAAGTTGTATAATTTTGAATCATGACATATGGATCCAATGGATCCATCGTCTGACAAAGACAAAATATCCAAACAATTGGTGGATAAAATGAGATTATGAGAATACATTTTGTAATAATAATTCATGAACCTCTTGATTATTGAACACTGCACAGTATTCAAATAATTCATGTTAACTTTAATTCAATTTGTATGTTCCAATAATTCCAGCATGACTAAAATACATACATCCTTATTTTCTAATGTTTCTTTATTTAAAATAGCAACATTCTTATTTTCTATTGGCTAAATCCTAACTCATCTACAATTTCAATATAGAGGTACTTTAACTAGGAAATTTCTTGCTTACATGACCTATCTCAGAACAGAAAATTATTGTAGTTTAATAGAATAATAGCATTTATTCCTGGAAAGATATTGTTCTATTAAATAATGATAATTTTTCACAACGAGAATATTTTAATCATGTAAGGAATATTCTTTATTTTAAATATGATCAAGACTATATTTTAATACAAAACACATATTATCACAAACTTAGTTATTACAGTAGCAAGGATCTGTAATTAAGTTAATATTGTAAACTCTGAAAAAAATTGAAAAAATAATATAATTGTCACAGGGCCCAATTGTCCTGGGCCCAACTGTCAGGGCCCAATTGTCGGGCCACGGAAATATAGCTAGTTAATTTTGGATATAGCTATGATTACACCATTGGAAAACTTTTTATATAAGTATAATTATTTTCATCTGATTTTGTTCAGTGGAAGTATACAATAATTTATAGTAAGAAGAAGAGTTGTTTTTAGTTAAAAAACATTATTTCAGACTATTCTAAAATCCTGAAGCTTCAATACTGGCTGACATTTATTCATGAAAACCAACCAGAATTTAGATGAACACTTTAAAATATGCCATCAGAATACATGAAGGAAGGAGATTGAAGTAGCTATATCTATTATTGAAATAATCAAAGCCTACAGCAAGACATTGCATGAAATAGATTTATTAAAAAATCATATCGGTGCACTGAATCACACCAACTATAAAAATGAGCATGGGGTGAATAACTGCAGTTTAATATGACAATTTATTTATTTTATAGAGTTTCCCATTAAGAATAACATAGTTTTGAATGGTTTCAATATTTGTGTAGCATGAGGGGACTCAATGACTTCTGAACTTTTTTTAGTGATAATGATAGGAATTTGAAACTTCACATACATTTGTAGCATGACCATTGCAGAAATTATTATTTAGAAAAAAATTTGTATTATTTGTTAAAAATTGTTCTCAAAGATAACTTCTATTTTGGCTTCTGTTCACAATAAAATAAATGTAAATTAAGTAAATATAAGAGGAAATTAAGGATTGTTTGCACAGAAAATGTCACATGTTCTGCAGACTCGGAAACTGGTAGTGTTTGTAGAGATCTCTCATCCTTCATCCTATTCGTAGCAAAATTAATTTAAATATAGGGATTAATTCAGAAAGGTTTGTAGGAAAATTAAGGTATAGTCTATATTGGAATTAGCTAATTCAAAATTGTTCTGAGAAAATATCCCAAGCATCTTCCATATCAAGTCTTCAGAAACTGGTAAAAGTGTGTGTAGAGATCTCTTATTTTGTTCTTAGCAAAACTAATGTAAATATAGGAATTAATTCAAAATTGTTCTGAGAAAAATCCCAAATATTTCCCATATTCTGCAGACTGGTCCCATATCAGGTAATAAAGCATGTCCAAGCTCACCATTTTAATGGTGAGTTTGTGACAGTTATTTTGAGCCCTTCAATTGCAAATGGCATGAAATGTCTAATTTTATCCTACGTTACAGAGTAATTGATCCATTGGAAAATACCTCTTTTTCCAGAGTGGGCCAAAAAAGGTTGGTTGATCAGCCAAATTAATGGAAATTTATGGTGGATTTTAAATCATTTTTTCAGCTTTTAGAAAAAGTCAGTGGGATTATGTGCACCAAATACAGATTAGAATTTCTCTCCGAACAATTTTGAATCAATTCCTATATTTACATTAATTTTGCAGTTTTTGCTAGTTGCTACGAACCCAGTCTGCAGAAATAATGAGAAATTAGAATATGGAACATTTTTCCAAGACTCTCTGCAGGAGTTTTTGATTTAATTTTAGAAATTGGAGATCTCTGCAGGAGATCTTGAATTAATTCCTAAGTTACCATTAATTTAGCTGCGGGAGATTTTGAATTAATTCCTATATTACCATTAATTTAGCTGCGGGAGATTTTGAATTAATTCCTATATTACCATTAATTTAGCTGCGGGAGATTCTGAATTTGCTACTTAAGAGTCAGAGACTAACTGACTCAAATTAAAATCTCTGCAGGAGAAAAGACACATTCTGCAGACTGGCTACGAAGAGTCGAACACTTCTGAATTAATTCCTATATTTAATATTTACTAGGGTAAAGGCTCGTTTACACGGGGCTAGTTTACTCGCTACAAGCTGGCGAGTTTACAAGCTTCTAGTGAACTGGCTCCGTGTCAACATGTTGGCTAGTTGAAAAGAGTATGGGTCATCATCACTATCTCACTCGCCAGCTAGCAACGTGTAAACTAGCCTCGTGTAAATGAGCCTTTAGTTACACTACGTCGGACAGTTCATTAAGTCGGACAGTTGACAGTTATTTGAATATATCTCGACAGTCTGAAATCAGAGAGCGTGGCTTCAAAGTGCATTGTGTTAATCATCCTTAACTATATCTATACCCATATCATCAGAGAAATACACATAATAGTTTTCAAGTTAATGAATCGAAAATGAATATTTTGATCTTTTCAGTGAATTTGAACTGAGCATCCAGCAAATTTGACGTGCACTTAAGTAATCATAATTTCACTCCATTAGCTTTGATTCGCACAACCCGCCATTGTTTACGTTCGATGTGAGTGTTGCCATTCTTTTTCTTAAGGTTTTATACAGTGTTGCCCCATATTGAAAAAATATGATTTGTCCGATATTATGTAACCAATATTAGCAGTTCTATTTTACTCGGACACTTGTCCGAATGAATTGAAGCGTTATAAATATAGGTTCAAATTGTCGGACAGCCATGTTTAATCTCTTGTAGATGAACTAACTTAAGGACTGTTTAATAAGGAACATTAATAAAGTTTGTATACAATATATTTGAATATTTCAGATAAATAATGGGTTATATTTATCTTCATTATTCCTATTTACAAAATTATTAGCATATCGTTCAGTAGAAATGGAACCTCGTAAAAAAAGTTCTAACAGTTCTTATACTGAAGATGCTCTATTGAAGGCCTTAGCAGAGATAAAAAATCGTACTTTGACTATTCGTAAAGCTTCTGAAAAGTATGGAATTCCTCACTCAACACTTGGTGATAGAGCATCTGGAAGATTTGGACCCTCAACCCCATGGTACTTACATATTAATATTTTTTTATTTAGATAGCCTATTCTGAATTAATTACTTCTTACACTAATTATAGTATACTATATAGGTATAGCCTTATTGAACAGCTAGTGTAATGTATAAAAATAATAATAAATGTTTCCTTTTAATATAACAGGAAGACTTTGTAAGCTAAATGGTTATCAAAAAGAAAGACTTGTTAAACATTTATTGTACAGAGCAGCAATCGGTAATGGAGCAACACGTAATGATGTCAGATATATAATCAAGGAAGTGCTTGACAAAGCAGATAGAGATGAAGGTATCTATTTACTTGAATTTATTTATACTTACCTAATTTGTTTTTACATAAGCCTGTATGCATTTAAATATCCAATTTTTCATAATCATTATTTGTAATTTCTAACGTTGCTTTAACAGAAATAGTACTACAGGAAAGATTGTTCCCCGATAATTTACTCTCTAAAACTTGGGTTCACCATTTCATGCAAAGGCATCCTCAAATATCAGCACATGCACCTGAAAATTTAGGCCATTTGAGGAGGAAGGTGACTGAATCAACCATAAGAGATTGGTTCTAACAGCTCGAACAATTCCTTCTAACAGAGCACAATATTGTAGCATCGGAATTTCTAAAAGCTGAGAATGGTCATCGTATATTTAATTTAGATGAATCTGGATTTCCTCTTGGAGGTAAAAATAAAATGAAGATTATCACTGAGAGAGGAAATAGAAATGTCTACTCAGTAACAACAGAGAGTAAGGAACAAATAACTGTTTTGGGGTGTGTAGCAGGAGATGGAACTTTTCGAAAGCCTATGGTTATTTTCCCTGGTATTAGACCAGTTTTCCAGTTTAAAGGCGTAGATCCATCCAAGTATGAGGTGTCAATAACACCTAACGGATGGATATCTTCAGATTCCTTTTATGGATAGCTTGATAACCTTTTTATAAAGGTCTTGGAACAAAATGGAGTGGAATTTCCAGTTATTCTCTTCATGGATGGTCACACCACACATATTAACTTAGCAGTTGTAAAGTGTTGTCAGGAAAATAACGTCATTCTTTTCTGCTTCCCTCCGCATACCTCACATATTCTACAGCCTCTCGATGTGAGCGTCTTTGGCCCTCTCAAGCAGTTTTGGAATCAAGCCTTAACAAATTTCAAAACCAAGTATAATATGACTATGACGCGAGCCAACTTCTTTCCTGTGTTCAATGAGGCTTTTGAGAAAGCAAAGAGTCATCCTGAAAATGTTCATTCAGGATTTCGAAAATGCGGTATCATCCCATTCAACCCTGATGCCATTGATTATTCAAGGCTAATCAATCCTTCAAAGGCTCGGGAAAAATATACTTCTAACGACAAGTGTTCGGCAGAACAACGACTTGGTATTATTCGTGCATTCCAAAAAGTGACAGGGGAGATGTCAGCAGAAAATATTCAGTTATTTGAGAGAAGGTATGCCGAAGGCTACGACGTTGAGGGTGATACGACCAATGATCAACTGTGGCGATCCTACAAAGTTCTCCGAGAGATGACAGAATCATCACTTCCTCCTATTATTCCACAGCCAGCAGTGAATGTACCCAATCGAGGTGAAATTGAACCACCTAATGTAGTTAATGACGACGAAGCTGATCCTCCATCTCTATCTAACACTGAGCTCACTGTACCACGTGTTAACCAGTTAGAGATTCGACCAGTACCCGAATTTAACAATTTATCTGCAGATAATTCAACCCTATTTGAGCCTAGCGTGCATTCTTCTCCTGCCGTAAAAAATGTTGAAACCTCTGCTTCAGCCGCAAGTTACTTGACATCATTACCTGGTCCATCGGGCATTGCTTCAAATTTGCATCACTAAATAAAACTCTTACGTCAGTTCAAAACGAAACCTTCAAATATTACCAGAAATTTGACAAATCTCCTTTTAAATCTTACTTGCAGATTAATGACCAGGTTATCATTACCAGACAAATTAAAAAAAAAAACTGTCCATGCCTTCTGCTGTAAGTGGAACTGATTATGCCAATTTTTTGATGAAGAAGCAAACAGAGAAACGTGTAGAGGAAGAAAATAAGAAGAAAAGAAAGCAGGAGAGAGAAACTAAAAAACAAAATAAACAAAAAAAAACTAAGGTTAGCAAGAATCTCTTCAGCACTGCAATTGATTCTGAAGATTCTGATAACAATGGTGCTCCTGAAATTATCATATTCGATAACGATGATGACGAGGAAGAGATCGATCTTGTGATTAATTCAGAAGAATGTTGTGGATGTGGTGGAGACAGCGAGAAAGATGATCCAAATACATGGATGGGCTGCAACCACTGTCCTCGTTGGTTCCATAAGTCTTGTCTAGATGAAGAGTATGAATCACTCACAAGGCAGGAAATTGAGGAAATTGATTTCAAATGTAATGTTTGCTACAAAATAGAGACTCAGAAGGTAAAAAAAGGAGGCAAGAAAAATTAAGTAGAAGGTATAAAGAAGAATAAATATTTTTTGTTATTAAGTTTACTAAGGAAACTAGCTAGCTACTCATTTTATAGTTATTTGCAACCATATTCATTTATTTTCCACTACGAAGAAAACTATGCACAGACTACATTTACCTTCTAGTACGTAATATGCTTTATTTAATGAAATATTTAAGTTCAAAGCTAATTTAGAGAATAATAGAAAACAAGGTTTGTGAATCTATTTACTAAGGATTAAAAATGTTTGTGATAAACGTTAAAGAAAACGCTTATAAGTTTATAATTTAATACTAATAACTATAGTATATACAGTATGTTACCTACTCTTAAAGTAAAACTAGTCTAAGATTACGTATTTTATTTTGTACGAGTCTGAGAAAGGTTCAAATAAAGGAGACGATCAACAATAGTTTAATTTATTCTTTCAATTTATGAAATACCTAACAATACAAAATAATTAAAATTTGATTCATAGTTAATTTCTTGTGATTTATTATGTTTCCTATACAACTTTATCTAGCGTGTCCGACTCCTATTACACATTTAAATTGATGTCCGACATTATGAAACGCGATTCGAATCACATCCGACTTTATGAAATTGAATCGAATCTTGTCCGATGAACCCAGATTGCATTCTTTGAGAATTTTTTTCGAAACTCGCGGTCTTCCAAAAGACATTTATATAGAGTTTCAAAACTTTGCAGCTCATCAAATGTGAATTTTCACTTGATCAAATATTCCCGGTCTGTTAATAAGTAACTAAATCTAGGTAGTAATTGCTCCTTCCACCTTGCCCACGGCTCGCTTTATATCCCATTGCTTGTAGTTTTTATCCCACAGTTCACAATT
The DNA here is from genome assembly GCA_947561585.1 of Caprella mutica. Taxonomy (NCBI): domain Eukaryota; kingdom Metazoa; phylum Arthropoda; class Malacostraca; order Amphipoda; family Caprellidae; genus Caprella; species Caprella mutica. Next base: position 34,657 of record CANNZV010004628.1, read on the forward strand.
TTATCCCACGACTTGCATTTTTTATCCCACGACTTGCATTTTTTATCCCACGGCTCTCATTTTTTATCCCACGGCTCGTATTTTTTATCCCACGGCTCGTATTTTTTATCCCACGGCTCGTATTTTTTATCCCACGGCTCGCGATTTTCATCCCACGGCTCGCGATTTTCATCCCACGGCTCGCGATTTTCATCCCACGGCTCGCGATTTTCATCCCACGGCTCGCGATTTTCATCCCACGGCTCGCGATTTTAATCCCACGGCTCGCGATTTTAATCCCACGGCTCGCGATTTTAATCCCACAGCTCAGATATGATATCCCCACGGCTCTTCAAATAACCTGTTGGTGAAATGGCGGCTCTTAGACAACAACTAATGCAATCTGGCGATGAACTGAAATTGTTTGTTATTTTTTGTCTTCACTAAAACTCCTCTGAATTTTGTTTACGTTTTTCAACATCAAATTTTCTTACATACGCTTCACACCAACACCAGTTTGTATTTGGTGCACTGAACTCCTCAGACTTTTTCAAAAATCTGAGAAATAGCTGCCAACATTTTTCATCAATTTGTCTAGTCCTCCAACATTTTTCCAGTTTTCCTCCATAAGTTAATGGTAACATAGGAATTGATAGCTGAATATCCTCTGATATTGCAGGAATTTTTTTATTAGAGAAACCAAGTAATAAAGCATGTCCAAACTCGCCATTTTAATGGCGAGTTTGTGACAGTTATTTTGAGCCCTTCAATTGCAAATGGCGAGTTTTAACTATTTTTCTCCTATGCTACAATGTTATTTTGGAGAGAATTTATGAAAATTTGATTATTTAGGAGAGAATTTGTTGAATTTTGGAGAGAGCTGGAGAGACAAATGGCGAGTTTATGAGACATACTATTTCACTTGGTAGAGAAATTGAATATCTCCTGACATATCATTGGAATTTACCACCAAATACAATCTGGCACCAACATATAGCACTATCATTTTGTTCACATCCGGATAGCATCAAGCTTACGATGCGGTAGTGAGGCATCGCTAAAGTGCAGCGTCTGCAAGTGTCCGACGAAGTGCAACTTAACCTAATTTACACTAATTTTGTTACGAACGTCGAACAGAATGAGAGATCTCTACGAACACTTTACCAGTTTCAGCAGACTGGAGTCTGGAACAATCCTACTAAATTTCCTCCTATATTTACATGTATTTTACTGAGAACCAGTTTGCAGAAACTGGTGAAGTGTTCCTAATCGTAGAGATCTCTTATTCTGTTCATAGCAAAATTAATGTATATATAGAGATTAATTCAGAATTGTTTGCAGCAAATTGCAAAATTAATGTAAAGAAAGGAATTAATTCAAAATTGTTCGGAGAGAATATCCCAAATACCTATGGTATATCTCCCATATTCTGCAGACTGGACTGAGAACAGAAGCCAAAATAGAGTAGGTATTTCTTGGAAAACACTCAGACTTGCAAGTTGCAGTCTGCAATAATGATTCAGATGTTCACTGCAGTCTGCACACTCTGCAGTCTGCAGAGTGGCTGTGAGGCTGTCTACGTCTAGCATCTATAATCTATTGACTTTTATCTATTGTCTATACTGAGAGCCTGATACTTGATAGTAACCTTAGTTAAATATGAAATCGCACTGAGAGTGAGGAGTCTAGCTTCTAGGAGACGCATTATACAGAGTCAGAGCTGTAGGTATCAAGGTACAAGAAATAAAACATGCATATTACTATAGTTCCGTTAGTTTGGACGCTTTACAGTTAAATATGGCTAATTATTATTATATTCTTACCTTGTATTTATTTAGTAATGTGGCGTGAACCTCAGTCGCAGAATATTCTTTATCTATTGCCAACATGGAAGTGCTAGATTTGCCAAATGTTGGCGAGTGGTGACCTGCTAAGTTTTTCATGGATAGAGAAAGTCGAGACAATCGAGGTGTTTAGTGTATGTGACGTCATAACAGCAACACTCTAATATAATATTTAAATCAATTGAAGTATGTGAATTTATTAAAACTGTTCAGTCATATAAAAACTACAATGCAATTATTCAGTTATTCGAACTGTTAAACCCTCATCTACAATTAAATGTGTTTTCTTAATGACGTCACGTTAAGAAATCACTTGATTGTCTCTACTGTGTATATTCTGTTTATCTCAAGTGAACATGTCTGGTTGCCAAGGAGATCGAAACACTACACAGACATGTTCAAAACCAGGGTACAGGAACATAAACGGGTATAGTACCTAGTAGACGACACAAAAATATGACGTCACCACAACAACACATTCCTGTGTTGTGACCGAGCGGCTCATAATTCCTCGTATTTGCATGTTAATTTCGAGAAGTTTGAAGTCATTTTATAGGGGTTTCGTGCAAAAGAAAAGCGGAAATGCGATTGAACCTTAAAGTTGAATATATAGATATAATTCAGGTGTGTTTTTATTGTTCATTTCTTTATCTTATCTATTTAAAAATAGGGTCTTGAAAATATGCTACCTAGGAGCCTAAATTAGTGCTAGTTAACTGCTAAATTGTAGTTCCTATGAATAACAAATAAGAAAATAAAATAATGGAATACAATTTAACCAATGCCTAGTTAGTAATTGATAAGAAAAAACTCAATTTAAAAGTGATTAAGTTTAAGTAGGTTTTTCCATGTTTCAAAAGTGTGGTCAGAGTCGCCATTTTGAGTCATCCGGTGGTCACGTCAAACTATAGATTCAATCAGCTGATTACCATACCCTATGTTACTGTATCCTGTTCAAAACAAACAAACAAACACGTTATGTTACTGAACGTTCTATTATTTGGAATTGATAATTCTATTAGTTATGAAAATATTGTCATTTAAACCCTCTTTCTGGCTTTGTAGAACTTTTCTTCGTCACTTCCTTTCGTTCCTAGTTATTTATGTTGTAAATTTATCCCTCCCTTTTTAATACGTACATAATTCCTATTGATTCTGCATCTTAATTACTAAACAAGTCCCGTCTCATCGGTCTTGTTTTTTCTCTACATTCTGATTTTAAGCTCACACCCCTTCACCATGAATTGTTTTAGAATATATGCAAATGATTGAACAGTATTAAGGATGACTTAGCTAATGATTTTTGTTTTAATTGTGAATTAAGATTTAGCTGAACAAATGAAACATGTAATTAATTATTTAAAAAAAGTATTGCCATCTCATAATATTCGCCAGATCACCTGCACTATCCACCTAGCACCAACAAAGCAATTTCATTGCATTACCCAATACGGCCGGATATCCATAAGGGGAAAGTCCCCATTTATCGGCCACTTAAGAGGTTTCCTTCAAAACTATTATTATTGTTTAACTCTCCTCTCTACTAATGCATATACGACAGAACCAACTAGAAGATGGAATTTAAATCTTTCAAACCATATAAAGTACTATGCAATTCGTTT
>CANNZV010004629.1:0-38099 GCA_947561585.1 Caprella mutica
CTTTGGAGAATGGTGAATTATGTAGATACTTTGGAGAATGGTGAATTATGTAGATACTTTGGAGAATGGTGAATTATGTAGATAATTTGGAGAATGGTGAATTATGTAGATACTTAGGAGAATGGTGAATTATGTAGATACTTTGGAGAATGGTGAATTATGTAGATACTTTGGAGAATGGTGAATTATGTAGATACTTTGGAGAATGGTGAAATATGTAGATACTTTGGAGAATGGTGAATTATGTAGATACTTTGGAGAATGGTGAATTATGTAGATACTTTGGAGAATGGTGAATTATGTAGATACTTTGGAGAATGGTGAGTTATGTAGATACTTTGGAGAATGGTGAATTATGTAGATACTTTGGAGAATGGTGAATTATGTAGATACTTTGGAGAATGGTGAAATATGTAGATACTTTGGAGAATAGTGAATTATGTAGATACTTTGGAGAATGGTGAATTATGTAGATACTTTGGAGAATGGTGAATTATGTAGATACTTTGGAGAATGGTGAAATATGTAGATACTTTGGAGAATGGTGAATTATGTAGATACTTTGGAGAATGGTGAGTAATGTAGATACTTTGGAGAATGGTGAATTATGTAGATACTTTGTTTGGAGAATGGTGATTATGTAGATACTTTGGAGAATAGTGAATTATGTAGATACTTGGAGAATGATGAATTATGTAGATACTTTGGAGAATGGTGAGTAATGTAGATACTTTGGAGAATGGTGAATTATGTAGATACCTTGGAGAATGGTGAATTATGTAGATACTTTGGAGAATGGTGAGTAATGTAGATACTTTGGAGAATGGTGAGTAATGTAGATACTTTGGAGAATGGTGAATTATGTAGACACTGGAGAATGGTGAATTATGTAGATACTTTGGAGAATGGTGAGTATGTAGATACTTTGGAGAATGGTGAATTATGTAGATACTTTGGAGAATGGTGAATTATGTAGATACTTTGGAGAATGGTGAATTATGTAGATACTTTGGAGAATAGTGAATTATGTAGATACTTTAGAGAATGGTGAATTATGTAGATACTTTGGAGAATGGTGAGTAATGTAGATACTTTGGAGAATGGTGAATTATGTAGATACTTTGGAGAATGGTGAATTATGTAGATACTTTGGAGAATGGTGAAATATGTAGATACTTTGGAGAATGGTGAATTATGTAGATACTTGGAGAATGGTGAATTATGTAGATACTTTGGAGAATGGTGAGAAATGTAGATACTTTGGAGAATGGTGAGTAATGTAGATACTTTGGAGAATGGTGAATTATGTAGATACTTGGAGAATGGTGAATTATGTAGATACTTTGGAGAATGGTGAGTAATGTAGATACTTTGGAGAATGGTGAATTATGTAGATACTTTGGAGAATGGTGAATTATGTAGATACTTTGGAGAATGGTGAATTATGTAGATAATTTGGAGAATGGTGAATTATGTAGATACTTAGGAGAATGGTGAATTATGTAGATACTTTGGAGAATGGTGAATTATGTAGATACTTTGGAGAATGGTGAATTATGTAGATACTTTGGAGAATGGTGAATATGTAGATACTTTGAGAATGGTGAATTATGTAGATACTTTGGAGAATGGTGAATTATGTAGATACTTTGGAGAATGGTGAATTATGTAGATACTTTGGAGAATGGTGAGTTATGTAGATACTTTGGAGAATGGTGAATTATGTAGATACTTTGGAGAATGGTGAATTATGTAGATACTTTGGAGAATGGTGAAATATGTAGATACTTTGGAGAATAGTGAATTATGTAGATACTTTGGAGAATGGTGAATTATGTAGATACTTTGGAGAATGGTGAATTATGTAGATACTTTGGAGAATGGTGAAATATGTAGATACTTTGGAGAATGGTGAATTATGTAGATACTTTGGAGAATGGTGAATTATGTAGATACTTTGGAGAATGGTGAATTATGTAGATACTTTGGAGAATGGTGAATTATGTAGATACTTTGGAGAATGGTGAATTATGTAGATACTTTGGAGAATAGTGAATTATGTAGGTACTTTGGAGAATGGTGAATTATGTAGATACTTTGGAGAATGGTGAGTAATGTAGGTACTTTGGAGAATGGTGAGTTATGTAGATACTTTGAAGAATGGTGAATTATGTAGATACTTTGGAGAATGGTGAATTATGTAGATACTTTGGAGAATGGTGAATTATGTAGATACTTTGGAGAATGGTGAATTATGTAGATACTTTGGAGAATGGTGAATTATGTAGATACTTTGGAGAATGGTGAATTATGTAGATACTTTGGAGAATGGTGAATTATGTAGATACTTTGGAGAATGGTGAATTATGTAGATACTTTGGAGAATGGTGAATTATGTAGATACTTTGGAGAATGGTGAATTATGTAGATACTTTGGAGAATGGTGAATTATGTAGATACTTTGGAGAATGGTGAATTATGTAGATACTTTGGAGAATGGTGAATTATGTAGATACTTTGGAGAATGGTGAATTATGTAGATACTTTGGAGAATGGTGAATTATGTAGATACTTTGGAGAATGGTGAATTATGTAGATACTTTGGAGAATGGTGAATTATGTAGATACTTTGGAGAATGGTGAATTATGTAGATACTTTGGAGAATGGTGAATTATGTAGATACTTTGCATACAATGGATTAGCCGTTAAAAAAACTAAACATAAATAACTCTTAAAAACATCGCGACAGGATTAACTATCTCTATTACCTACCTTTTCTTCTTTAGGTAATAAAGAAAAGGAAAGGTTTTTCATTGATTTTGACAATTAATTTTGATTTTGAATTTTAGTTTCAATTTATAATAAAAAATGAATCAACAAATAATGAAATCAACTTTTATCGAATGTTATTTTTAAAATTAGAAAATATAATTTTTTGAATTTTATTTTTCAGATTTCAGTCTTCCACCCACCCCCCCGTCGTACAGCAGTTCCGATAGCGACTGCAGCGGCCTCTCCCCCACCCAGGGGGGCGACCTGTCACCCCCCAGAACTCCCCCTCTCTACGAGACTCTGGTGCCCCAGTTTTGCAGTCAAAGGAAAAGCGCCCCCAAGTTAGGGGGCTCCATCAGACACCCCATCCACACCCCTCTGATCTCATCCCAACCAGTAAGCCATGGGGGACGATAGGTTCAAATAGAATATAAATTTTGAGAATTTGATATCTGTGCTAATTAGATAATACAGATGCAAAATACAAAAATTATGTATATAGCGTATACAACTAATGTTGGTAGGGTAAGTTTTTAATTATCGGTCAGTCCCACATTTTCGGTCATATAAGAAAAACGATATAAAAATTGTTATTATTACACAGTGCTATCTAATACTTCTGCAAACCCAAGTATTAGATAGCACTGTGTAATGATAACAATTTTTATATTGTTTTTTCTTATGTGACCGAAAATGTGGAACTGACCGATAATTAAGAACTTACCCTAGATAATATTCACAATAAATGATCGTATATTCACTTATTTGTTTATATGTTTTTTTGGTTAAACACATAATGTCTTTACAGAAAAATATTTAGCAAAATTTAAATTTATCGAACATCGAAGCTTCTAGGGTTCCCTAAAATATGTAAACCAAAAAGATTTAATACTAGTGTATTTACCCGTTAAAAATAACGGGTCTTCAATAGTAATTTATTACCCGTTGTTAGGTTATTTTTAGTGAATTCAAATAAAATTTATTTTTCTGCTTAAACTGATACTTTTTCCATAGATAAAACACATTTAAAAATTGAATAAAAACATAGGAATGTAAATATCTAATCAATATATTCTCGTGCGTATCATAGTTACATTCTTCATGTTTAATACCGTCAAGCAAAAGCGGACACCAAATAAATAAATAAACACACGAGGGAAATTATTAGTATAGATTTAACATTTCAGTATTTCTACTGTCTTATTACCTTCGTTCTTTCTTGTTCTTCATTGCAATTCTCTCTCCTCAGAAAGGTGCCACAGGTACCCTGATGCTGACGGAGGAGGAGAAAAGGACTCTGGTCTCGGAAGGTTACCCTGTACCCACCAAACTTCCTCTAACGAAAGCTGAGGAAAAAAGTCTCAAGAAAATTCGCAGGAAAATAAAAAATAAGGTCAGTCATATTGCCATTTTTCTCATTGTAGCAAAATTAAATTAGGATTTTAAATTCTTCAGTAAAACTCCTGAGTTTTGAAGCACTTGAGTTATGAAGTAGTTTTCTATGTTTAAATTATAGAAAATGATATAAATCAAACATTTCGTCATAGTTATCCCTCAAAGACTATAGTTTTCTAAGATCTTAATCATAGAAAACTACTATCTTGTGTACCCGAGATATGAAGTGGCTTTGAGTTATGAAGGAATAAATACTTTACTGTATAAGCTGCTCTTCTATTTCCTTTGCCATTTCGTTTGACAACTTTAATTCTAATCAAATAGGAAATAAATCCTCGTTAATTTAATGTTTGCTTCAATTCTCTACTATCAGTTCCTTTAATATTTTTTGATTTTCAGATCTCAGCACAAGAGTCGCGTCGGAAGAAAAAAGAGTATATGGATCAGCTGGAACACAAGGTGAACGACCTGGTCGACCAGAACCGTAATTACCGACGTCGATTAGACGCTTTGACAACTGCTAACCTACGTCTGACGTCGGAGCTCCAGTCGTTGAAAGATCTTGTGAACAGACAGGAACAGAACACAAGTCGCACGTCAGCCATTGCAGAACTTCTGTAGAAAAATAGTTTTTGGTTGTTTCCAGAAAAATCTCTCTAAATTTAAATGTGTAAAGGGTCGTACACACGTAGGGTTTTTTGAGTCTTTCCACCAGACTTTTTGCTAAGCTCCTCCTACTTTTTCCACGAGAATATAAGAAAAAACGATATAATAATTATTTATTTCAGTTGGTATTCATGATACCTGCATATATCATGGATACCAACTAAAATAAATAATAATTATATCGTTTTTTCTTATATTCTCGTGGAAAAAATAGGAGGAGCTTAGCAAAAAGTCTGGTGGAAAGACTTAAAAAACCCTACGTGTGCACGGCCCTTTAATCAGTATGTGAAAATTAAATAGGCCCTGGATGAGTAAAAATTCTGATTTCGTTATTGTAAAATTGAATTTTTAAATTAATAGGAGTACATGGAGAATTAGTTTTATAATTTATGGATTTGGAAGAAAGCTACGTGTGCCTATTAGATAAAAAAGAAGTAATTAATTACTTTTATTGTACAAAGTGTAAACCGTGAGTGCCTTACCTATAAGCCAGTGTAAATATATACCTAGTGGCTGAACCTTATTTTAATGTATTTGCCAGTAGGTTTTACATAGAAAATATGTATTTTATGATAAAGGGTAGGTTCTGAGTTATCGGACAGTTCCACATTTTCATTCATGGGAAATATTTATAATTTTTGTTAATTGACTTTTTTCTGATATGATCAAAAACGTGGCTCTGTCCGATAACTCGGGACTTACCCTAACTGATTAGTACCCAACTACTTGGAGAAACTGTTTGAAACTATGCAGTAGAACTCCTTTATAGTGAAATCCTGTATAGTGAATGTAGAGTCCTGAGTAAGGAAGTAGCCTCTATGGTGAACAAATTTTATTTATTCTGCCATATATTGCCATTTGTTTTCTAAAAATTAATGGCCTTTTAATGGCAGACTAAAGAAAATTTGTTCACTATAGAGGCTACTTCCTCACTCAGGACACTACATTCACTATACAGGATTTCATTATAGGGGATTTATACTGTAAATGTATTATTAGTATAGTGAATATATGACCATTTTTAGTGAAATATTAGGGGTAAGTTCCAATTTATCGGACGGTTGAACATTATCGATCATATAAAAAAACTAAAATAATTATAATTCAAGTGATTATTTAATAATCATTATATATTATTTCATCTGATCGACAATTTAAAACTAGTCAATAACTCGGAACTTGCCCCCGTTACATTGTCTCGTTTTTTATTATTTGTAACATGTGATATGTATTTTTTGCAAGTTTTTTTTAATCAAATCACTTAATTTTGTGCAATACTTTTTTTTACACTCTTTTCCCAGCACTGTTTTACCAATCACTTCTCATTATTTATTTTCAATGGTAAATATTTTCTATATTAAAATGTATTAGGGTGAAAACTTAGTTATCGAACATACCCAATTAACGAAATAATTAATCTGAATTAATTAAAAAAAATAATGAATTAATCTGAAAAATATTAGTATATTTAAAAAAAAAATGGTGTTCGAAAGAGAGTTTGTACGATAACTGTGTATTTGCCCTAGTAAAAGAAACATTGTTAATTTATGATTGAGTTCAATTTTAACATTGGTATTCAACATACATTCCACATTTCAATTTATGAGCTGGGTAAGTTGCAAGTTATCGGTCGGTTCCACATTTTCGATCACATTAGAAAAAATATAAGATAAATTATTATTAATTAATTAATATCTAGTGGTATCCATGATACTTTCAGGTATCAAGGATACCAATTAAATAAAAGGTTAATAATAATTATTATATATTTTTTACTTCATGATCGAAAATGTGGAACCGACCGATAACTTGCAACTTACCCAATTTCCAAAATGCATTTAATTACTTTAATAAATAGTTATCAATATTTGCCTTTTTTGTATATCTACACCAATCATAATTTTATATTTCAATTATGTTTATTTAGTATTATTAATTTAAGTCGAAACCTGTTAATTTTAAGTTTTCATTTCGGTAGCCATAATTCATTGTAATTGTACTTTATTAAGCTTATATATTGCTTCAGTTGGAATTATTTTTGGGATATACGGTAAAGATTCAATTACCAAATTTCAATAACTTATTATTAGGGTTGTGACGACGATATGCTTTTAAATTCATAGATCCTGCAAATATTATAGACGGAGAGTTTTAAAGAGTATTGAATGGTTCTACACCAGCGGTATATAGTATTCGATACCATTTCATTTCGTCTGTGATATTCTTAAGATCTATGATTTTAAAAGCACATTGTCACAATTATTACTAAAAAATCTCACCAACATATTGAAATAAATTCATATTTTAATATATTTTTTATTAACTTGTAACTTATTGAAATTTTTTATCAAGCATTTAATTATCTGCCGGTAATTGTACTTTACCTTACATATAATTTACATACGATACCAATTGGTATAATACTATAAATCCAGGGTTGTGACAATATGCTTTTTATATCATAGATCCTAAGAAAAGACGAAATGAAATGGTATCGAATACTATATACCGCTGGTGTAGAACCATTCAATACTCTTTAATTCTCTCCGTCTATAATAATTTCATGATCTATTATTTTAAAAGCATATTGTCACAAGCCTAGTTATAACTCTCTTCAAACTATAAATTCTTCTAATAACTACTTACTGTTTACTTCTAGTTGCGTATTTTTCCAAAATAATTTATTTATACTACTTAACCTGTACTAAGTTTTTAATTATTTATTTTGTCCGTTAAATTATACTTCGATATTAACTGCATTTTTTGTTTGTTAGAAATAACTTTCTTAATCATTCAAGAAGTAGCTTTTCTGTATCCATGAGCATGTCACTGACGGTGGTAGGTGACTTTGTTCTCCTAGCCACTTTCCTTTCTGACTGCTTCTTTGCAGTCTCTTGTATTCATTCCCCGCAATAAAATTAGACTAAATATGATAGATATTAACTTGTTCAAACTCTCTAGCTAATTATCTTGGCCTTATTACTTAATAATTATAATTCTATACTAGAATTATTGGTGTAAAATTGTACTATTATTGTTATAACAAAAGTGTAACTACTGTACCTTAAACCTGCCTGATATAACTGCCTTGAAACCGTAACTATAATAAGTAACTATATTTATACCTATAGTAACTGTGGCCCCAGGGGCTCTATCCTGAAGCTGTCTGTGGTGAATGGAAGAGAAGGGGGGACATCCCTTGGGCCCCAAACTGTTGTAATTTTGATTATGTATTGTCTTTTCATTTTTACCGTGTTTATCATTTTTGTAACGCTACTTGCTGTTTTAGAGGATAGCGCTAGGGTTATGCTCTTCAACTACGAGGTCTTAGATTTTGTGTTAGGTAGACTTCATTTACTATCACCTCTTCATTTTTCTCTTCCATCCGTGAGTGCAGCCGCCGGTGCTTGTGTCCCTTTTCGTCACATTCCTTGGTGACTGCATTCACGGAGTAGCTTTTTTGTATCCATGAACTTGTTACCGACGGTGGTAAGTGACTTTGTTCATGGAGCCACTTTCCTTTCTGACTGCTTCTTCCAGTCCCTTGTATTTAATTTCCGCTTGACGTCAGCGATATGGCTGAAATTGAATCCGTAATCAAATTTAAATTACTGTAACCTGTATTCAAGCTTATGGTAACTTTTTCATGACTATATTTATTCATGACTATATTTTTTCATGACTATATTTTTTCATGACTATATTTATTCATGACTATATTTTTTCATGACTATATTTTTTCATGACTATATTTTTTCATGACTATATTTATTCATGACTATATTTTCCCATAGCTTTATTCTTTCATGACTATTTTTTCCATGACTATATTAATTCATGACTATATTTTCCCATGACTATATTTTCCCATGACTATATTTTCCCATGACTATATTTTCCCATGACTATATTAATTCATGCCTTTTTTTATCATTACCATAAGGTGACTTTAATCTAATTTAAGTTCATAAAATACAAAGGATAATCTTTCTCCAAGGGGTTATCTTTTCTTCAGGGTTTTTATCCACATTCCATTAATTATTAGAAGTGAATGACGTTGCGTTTTTGGCATTAAATCCTTTTACTGTTTTATTTGATCAATAAATTGTTGTACTTTGAATATTTGTATATGTATTGTTAATGTAGCTACTATTTAGTTAGTGATATTGTCTATATTAGGGACTGTATATTGTTAAAGAAAGCAGTGAATTGGGTGAAGTAACAATTATCCTAAAAGATAATTTGTCGTACAGAAAGTGAGGTTATTGTGTAGATGATTTTTTCACATGATGACTTTTCACATGGAGATTTTTCACATGATGAATCTTTCACATGACGATTTTTCACATGATGGTTTTTCACATGATGGTTTTTCACATGATGGTTTTTCACATGATGATTTTTCACATGATGGTTTTTCACATGATGATTTTTCACATGATGGTTTTTCACATGACGATTTTTCACATGATGGTTTTTCACATGATGATTTTTCTCATGATGATTTTTCACATGGTGATTTTTTAAGACCAAGTTTGGTTTAATTGTCCTTTGAGATTCATGTCATTTTAGCCCATATGAAGAATTAATTTCTGTGCAGAGTATTAAACAACGAATTAGGTAGATAATACATTTATAAAAAATGTAATACAATTATTTTTTGTTATCAGATGAAATTTTATGTGAAATGTTGTTGAATTTAAGTTGTTACATTAGAGTGTTGAATGACTGCGTTCTGGTAGTATATTTTATACACGCATGTATATCTTTTAGTTCTTTTTGAAAGACATGTTCATTGATATCCTCTGACGATGTTATGTTCTAAAAAATGTTTTCGTTGTGTGACATAAAAATTGAGTTTTTGAACAATTTGTTTTTTATTTCCCCTCTTTTAAGTATTAATTATTAATAATAATGCATTATATGAAGTTTCAAATTTCTATCATTATTAATAAAAAAGTTTCGAATGTCATTGAGTCCCCTTAAATGAGTATCAAAATATATCTACTAAATTCTTGTGGACTCTTATAATTAAACTATAGATTTGTTTCAAAGGACAACAAACGATTGTAAGTTAAATATTCAACAGCCGATATGACACAGTAGCCGACATGACACAGTAGCCGATATGACACAGTAGCTGATATGACACAGTAGCCGATATGACACAGTAGCCGATATGACACAGTAGCCGATATGACACAGTAGCCAGTATGATATATATCTATCTATTCACCATGTATATTAGTTATTAGTGAAGTATACTATAAGATTTATAATACAATGGCATCGTATTATACTTACTCAATAGAAAGTTATATTTAATTGCCTAAGAGAAGCATCACGCTCTGCTATCACAATTCTGAGAGAATCCAATGTGAGGATTGCAAAACTTTAACTTCAAACTAGAATAGAACTTTTTAGGGGTAACTCTGAAAACTTTTTTTTGATCTAGTTACTGCTACAGAAAAAGAAACTAACTTTATAACATTTTCTTGTAGTGTACTGTTAATTACAAATGACAATAAGCGAATTAATTACTGGATAAAAATTTCGATAGGTATTAATAAAACTTAGAGAGAGAACACTTACGGGATTCGTTGAATTTTAGGCCCAGTTTTTCATTTATACTAATGCTAATGGTGATTATTATTTCTATTCACACCAGTTTAAACTTTGGACTGCTTTCTAGGTTTTACCAGATTCAGAATTTTTTCTTTATGCTGAATGAAAAGTTTCCAAGCAGGTTGTTTGGCAGAGGTTCAGATGGCGACATGAACATTTAGTGGCCCCCAAAATCACCTGATCTTACACCTTGTGATTTATTTCAATAGGAATTCATTAAAAGTAAAGTTCATCATACTTAAACCAGGGATACAAAATTAATTGAAGAACAAAATCCATCAAACATTTCAAAAGTAACCATGGAAATGATCCTGTCTAAATTAAAATTAAAAAGGTTTTACTGGTAATTTTAATCATGAACCTCTATTATTTGTTCTATATATAAAAAGATTGTAAATATAGTATTGAAGAAGGATTGGTATAGAGATAGCACCCATCAATTGCATTAGTGTTACGAGTTAGATCTTCCATGACACCTGGTTTGAAAAAAGGATTTCATCGATTTCTTGTGAATGGCCTTCATCTACATAGAATTAAACTCATTTACGCATTAACTAAAGTAAAATATGCATCGTTGTTATACTAAGTCAAATTCTTAATTTTCTGGGTTGTAGCCGAGTCCGGTATTATCAGAGTCTAGGTATCAACTTAATTGAAGACCATTGCTACTGTAATAACAGAGTAACACTTCTTTATTGTGTCTGTTGTCACAGTTTTTTTATGGGCTCAATTGTCCTGGGCTCAATTATCCTTGGGGCTTAATTAGGTCTTGGGGCTCACTTGTCTTGGGGCTTACTTGTCTTGGGACTCAATTGGCTTGGGGCTCAATTATCCTGGTCTCGACTGTCTTAAAGCCTTATAATCCTGTGCTCAATTGTCTTGGGCTCAAGTGTCTGGCCCAATTTTAATGGGCTCAATTGTCTTTCTCGCTAAATTGTCTTGAACTCTTGATGACCCATTTAACCCCCTTTCTTACCACTCTATCTCGTGCCCCTTATTCCCCCATTTAACTTCCCCTCCTCCACTTAACCCCCTCCATATCCATCCCACTTTACCCCCCCCCCACTCCCTGACATTTCAAATCCATTTGTTCATCCAATTTCACGAGGAAGGAACTAACATAAAAAAGAAACGCTTGAGAATTGGAAAGAAATTCCATTATTGAATCGAGTGAGAGGAACTCTAATGTATCTAGATATGAAAGGTACTCTGATGTATCGAGTAATAAAAGGTACTCTGATGTATCGAGTAATAAAAGGTACTCTGGTGTATCTAGATCTAGAATTAACAATTCATTTTGTTATAGTGCCAGAAAGTATATTTTTTTAGAAAACAGTACCTACGTGTTCAAAGTTTCAAACTGTCACCAGAACAGTAAAGTCATTAACACGAATGATTGGTAAAATAACGGCGTCTAAAACTGTTTTCGAAGTATTTATCAACTTAAGAATGAATATTCAATCAACTAAATCAAATTATTTTGAAACCACATGAAAGAAAAAATATAAAATTTTATCGACCAGCTCTCGACAACATTTTTTCATTTTATTTTTATTTAGTAGAGATTCACGTTGAAATTAAAAGATGGCATTTTAATCAATCAAGTTCAATCTCTTTTTTTTTTAAATAGCACTGGCAGGTATAGCGATGAAACCGATAAAATAATTTATCGTACCTCGTAACCGATTGCATCGATAGCGTATTGACATTTTCTGAAGCCCTAAAAATATCCGATGAAATGGCACACAAAATCTGAATGAAAATTGGAAATAAAGTCAAAGTGTCCAGTTATCAGACGGTGTTCTACATTCTCGATCAATGTATAATTTCAAATTTATTTTTTCATATGGTGAATCGAAATTCCCATTCAAATTACATTCAAACTTATTTAAAAAAAATTAGTTTCAATATATTTAGTTCATATTATCATATATTAAAATACCTAACCCAGGTTAATTCAAATTTCTTGTTTATAATGTCTTTATAAAAACTGAGCACTTTGGACTTTCTGTGTACTTCGGATTGAGGCAAAAAGAGTCATAGTTGCCCTTAGATTAAATTAAAAAGTGCATCTTTAAAAATACGATTTTTTTAATTCCTATAGTTACCCATACATTTTTTTTCTTACTTTTCTATTTTATTATCAGTGTAGATAAAGTGATGTTTTTATTGCGTGATATTAATTGACTTGAACTGAAATAAAATTTTAGAAATGATAGGGTATTTATTTGTTAAGCAAACATATCAGTGATTTTTAAAGTATTTTTCTCGCACACACCTTGCTTCTCTCGGCACCCCCTGAGCAATGTACAGCATTGGAATAGATTGGAAAGCTACAATTAGAATATATTTGGTTACTCTGATGTGAGAATTTAAAACACGAAATGAAAAAGACATTACAACGAATGCTTTAAATGTCCTTCATGTATATTCTGCATGATATTAACAGCAAGAACAGAACTGATAAGAACCATATAAAACAGTCATCCCAGACACCCCATATAAACAATGTGGGGCACCCCACTTTAAAATTAATTGATATATATTGAATATCATTATAGCATATAGAACATCAATTGTTAAGCATCATTACTCAAGAAAATTATCGAAAAAAGATACAATAATCGTAAGATGTTATTTTTGACTAAAAAGTTTTAACTTAATATTTCAAATACAAATGTTACCCTTGAAATATTTCAATATTTGAAGATTGTCTAACTTTCTAATCATTTATTTATGGAGAGAAATGAACGATAATATTATAGCTGAATATTTTTATTGATACATATTATCTATAAATATTACTAATTCTTAGGTTTGAAGCTAATTCAACTTTTAATTTCATATTTGAGAATTCACTCACAGGAATGTTGGTAGGGTATTCTGAAATATTTTATACTGTGAGAGTTGAATTTCCATGAAACGTTCGATGACATTCTACATTGTTGTGGGTTGGTCTAACTGTTCAAATTGAACAGTTAATAACCCTTATATACGTTCTAAGTGAGAGGAACTTAAACAAACTGAAAATAAAGTAACGGAAACTATTTAGTTATTATAAGCACTTAGAAGATTTTGATTACATTTTCACAATTGCTCAAACTGATAAACCCCCAAATTGTTTTATAATGTGTTGCTGTCATGACGTCACGGACACAAAACACTGGATTGTCTCTACTGAGTCTTTTCTGTGTACTTTGGATTGAGGCAAAAAGAATCATAGTTACCCTTAGTTTAAATACTAAAATGTTCAGTCGATTGGATAGGATGTTCAGCGTGAAACCTCTGGTTCCATCTTCGTTATTGACCATGTCATTTTCGTGTTTAGTTATTTTTGACGGTCTAATGACTGTAATCCAGGGGTGGGCAAATGCAGCACTCGGTGCTATATTGGCACTCAAAACGGCACCACTGCCCACCCGGGAAACGGTGCTTTATTTTCTTCCAAAGAAAATTAAGAATTTTTAGCCCTGACTGCTCTAAAAATTAAAAGGATAATATAGAAGAGGATGGTCAACTAATTGAAGAACAGTATATTTGTAATGAATGACCTTGATACTTTGATAGTAAATTTTATTCCTTAATAAGATATTTTTTGTTCATTGTTACAATAGTGTCGGTGTTTTATTTATTTACCTCTGTCTCTTTTTATCGAAATCAGTTAAATTTACATCTTTCATACGCTTATCTTGGGATATTCAAACACTGTGGTAAATATTTAAGGAATCATTTTTAATTCCCATTTTTAATAAGTTAAGTAAGTAATTGATCCTGTGAATTTATGAGTTATTTATTTTTACTTATGCAAGATAGCTTATTTTTGTTCTTATTGTGATATTTTCACATGAAGAATTCTTTTTATATATTAATTCTTTTTAATGCAAATGATAAATCTACAACCAATATTTATGCTCAAAATATGTACCGTTGTACATGTTCGTACTTCAATTAAATATACCACCTCATTATATAATTACTCAGTATCCCAGCAATTTAGAAAACGAAAAGAAAATTGGCACCGAAATTCCATCTTTCGGCACTGAAAAACACAATGTGTGCCCACCCCTGCTGTAATCTATGAGTTAAATAGTAGTTATTATACTCAGTCGATTAGATAGGATGTTCAGCGTGAAAATTTTACGGTTAAACTTCTTCTGAATTGAAGTCTGTAGTTATTTTTGACAGTCCAATGACTGTAATCTATGAGTAAAATAATTAAAAACCAACTTTTTTGTATCGATGAATGTAATGTTGAAAGTATTTTTAAATAACCACTTATTTTTACTTTATTTTTAGGGGGCAGAGGGTCTGATTATCAGAATCGTGGTTTAAAATCATTATTGCCGATCCCCCTCATTGTCCTGAGGCTACCTCTAGGTAGGCCTTCTTCTTGTTATATTGTAGGTTTTGTTTAGTTTGGTGCTCTTTTTCTTCACCTTTCTTTTGTATCTTTCCCTTACTTTCAATTTCATTTACCTTTTGCTTCGCTTATCCACGGGCATTGGGGCAAGCAGAGTTATTTTGTAGGTCTCTTATCCATGGGTGGATAAGAGACCTCCACATCCATGTGCTGGGCCGACACGGTTACCTGTATTAGCCGAGTGTACTTTCACTGTCCCCTTTCCTACGAGACCTTCTTATCTTTATGTCTCTTTGGAAAATCTCGTAGTGGATATAAACATATTCTAAAATCTGAACATTATAATAAATAATAATCCATTTTAAGAAATTTGTGAAAATTCATTTTTATTTTTATGATATCTAATGTGGTAAAAAATAATGAAATTCAAATATTTTTAATTAAAAGATGATCGAAACACATAAACTGCCTAACAATCTGATAACGATATTTCCAAAATTATATTATTACAGTCATTAGACCGTCAAAATTATAGTTATTTATCTTTGTATAGAAATTAATTACCGTAAAAGGTTCACGCTGAACATCCTATCCAATCGACTGAACATTTTTGTATTTTTTCTAAGGGTAACTATGATTCTTTTGCCTCAATCCAAAGTACACAGACAAGACTCAGTAGAGACAATCCAGTGTTTAGTGTACGTGACGTCATCACAGCAACACATTATTAAACAATTTTGGGGTTTATCAGTTTGAGCAATTGGTAAATTGTAATATTTTTCATATCCTTGGAGTACTTGATAATAGTTTTATTACTTTATTTTTTAGTTCATTTACCTTAAATTGAATTTTAAACTGTTGCACGAATGACGTCAGTTATACAAATTAAATTATTGTCTACTCCGTGCTCTTTGATTCATTCTTATTAGTTTAATTCAAACATCGATAATTAAATAAAGACAATCAAATATCAGAAACGAATTAGAAGCCTAATAGATTCTACAATATAATACAATAGATACGACATTGCATATTATTAAATAGATGGTTTGAATGAATTGGAAAATCCCTCTTTTCTAAATTAATTTTTTATCATTTTCATGTTCTTATTCAGTCACTGAAACTGAGTACAAAAACCTGTTTGCTGAACAATAAAGGGTTAAATCAGTTTATTTTAGTGAATTTCCTTATTTCCTTATCGACATATAATTTATTTTTCAGTTCCTTTGTATTCTCACTGACTCGGTAAAGCAATTGCAGACCAAACGGGTAACATTCAGTGTAGTTTATTTTACTTACACTAATAACAAACCAGAATGAAACACGCTAAAGTGAAAACAGTATTTCATGGGGTATAATTATATCGTTGGCAGGGGTTCTTTTTTTATTGTTGTGTAACTTCAACCAGTAAAAAGAAAGGTAATACAATAAAAATTTATACGTATTGGATATAGTTACCATTTATAATCTATAATTATTATTCTGAAATGAAGATCTATTATACGTCTGGCAGGTTCTAGGTAAATTACCACCACGTAATGTACAATGTATAATATGTAACTTAAGAAATTAAATCATTTTAGTTAGGAAACTTCATTTCTTTTCATTTTTGACAGTTGGTCAAACTATTCGTATTGAATGGTTAATAACTTAATTATGTTTGAATGAAAAGAAATTAATAAACTCATTTCTAACATTTATCGAACATATTTTACTGAACCTCTTCAACCAATTCATAGATCATCAAATTTAATTAACTATAGTGTTTTAATTTAATATTCAAAATAAAAGTGTTTCCCTTGAAATATTTCAATCTTTGAAGATTATCTAATCTTCTAATTATTTATTTATAAAGAGAAATGAATGATAATTTTATAGCTGAATGTTTTCATTGATACAATGAGATAAAAAAACATCAATAATTCATAGGTTTAGAGCTAAATTAACTTTTATTTTAGGAGTTGAGATTTCTCATAAGCTATTGTTGGTAGGGTATCTTGGAATGAAAAAGGTTTGCAAATGGAGGTTCTACTAATTCTTTTTCTTATTTTTGTGGGTTGGTCTAACTGTTCAAATTGAACAGTTAATAACCCTTATATACGTTCTCAGTTAACGGAACTTTAATAAATTTAGTATCATAAATTGAACCTCTGACACTGAAATTCTTTTTGCATCATTTGTAACTACGGATGAAATTGAGAAAGTGTCTGAAATCCAGTCTGAAAATCGGAACAAAGTAACGAATTTATTGACGATAGAGACAGATTTAGAGTGCACTAAAAGTCGGTATCAGTTCTGCTATTCTGTGCAGAAATCAGTACAGAAATCAACTAGGATAATTTAATGTTTTAAAATTAACTTCTGATGTATTGGTAACATTATTCACTGAAGAGTCCTTTGTCTTTTTAATGGCTTGTCACATGTTTTTAATAGTTACTGCCAAGTCCTCTAGTAATTTATCATACATTGTAACTAATACCTTTCTTATGGCCTCAGATTGATTCTGCATCAATAAAAGCAGTTCTGAACTCTTTTCTGTTCACTCCTTTGTGATCTTAGAAAGTATTGTTTCAGGGAGAGAGTTTTGCTTTTCCGTGCAGAAATCAGTTGTGTGTATCTATCATTAGTGGAGGGATTGGTTTGCTCTGAGATTTTCTTCTTTAGGTTTAGATTTGGAACTTTTTTATATTCCACTTTCTTAAGGAATATTCATTTCGGTGTGAATTAATATGTGTTACTTGGAAATATCTCTACAATTTGATGAAATCAGATATCTTAATCTATTCAAATTTAATAAACTAACTTCATACGATGACCATGATTTATTTTGTAAATATTTTTAAATTGTACTACTGATCATGAAATCCATAACTTGCATTTCAAATTTATTTTACCTTTTGTTAAATTTTAAATAAACTAACGAACTTTTATCAAGCTACTTTAAACTAAATTTTAACATTTGACCAAAACTTACTTACATTATTTATGCAAAATTTTTATTCAAGATATTCTAAAGATATTTTGTTACAAAAAGAACCATTGAATTATATATATCTTTGTACCTGCCATACAAAGTTTCAATATTGTAGTGTAGTTTATTCATATATGATAATTGTATAATTTTTGTATTATTAATGTTTTTCGTCCCATAAGCATATATTTGGTTCTTGGGGCCGTCAACCTTTTTATAGTATTTTTGTTGCCTATTCCATACTAGTTATGTGATCATTTCAATAAACAAACAAAATTTTTTCGAGTGTGGTCGAAATTGAAAGTAACACAGTTGCCCTCAAAATATTTTTATAATTAGGTTCGCTTCCAACATTTTATTTACGGTTAGAAAATGAACTGTGGTTTTATAGCAAAATGAAAATATGAGAAATTAACATCATTGTATTTCACTGATATACGTCTACATCTTTTCTGAGTTCTGACATGTTTTTGTTAATCATTACCAGGCAATGTATGACGGATAATTTGTCTCTTCAATTTACATCTCTAAATACATATACTGTAGAAAATAGAAAAAAATGTTTTTTTTAAATAAATTTGGTTTGTATAATCATCAATAATAAATCTACATTTTTTTAATGTATACATATGTTCATCGGAAATAAATATATAAATCATCAAATGTAATTACCCACAGTGTGTTAATGCAATATTTGAAATAATAATGTTACCCATGAAATATTTCAATCAATGAAATATCTGAAAATATTGAAAGCTAATATTTTAAATGTATTTTTCTGATAAGATATTAACGATATAATATAATCAATAAATATCACTCATTCATAGGGATAGAGTTACATAACATTTTTTTCTTTTGATAATTCTTACACGGAAATATTTGTAGGGCATTTTGAAATCCTTGTAATTATGTCCGAAGTTTAGTGATATTCTTTTCATATTTTTGTGGGTTGGTCTAACGGTTCATTTCGAACGGTTAATAACCCTTAAATACACTCTAAGTTATTATAATATTTACTAATATCAGAATATAAAATTCTGTGAATATACAAGCAGTGGGTCTGATCTCAGACGCGGGATTTGAACTCGGTGTTGCTGATCCCTCCTCATTGTCCAGAAGCTACCTCTAAGTAAGCTTACTTTGTGTTATAATGTACTTCTTTGCTCAGTTTGGCAGACTGACTGTGTAGGTCTCTTATCCATGGGTAAGCAGACTGACTGTGTAGGTCTCTTATCCATGGGTAAGCAGACTGACTGTGTAGGTCTCTTATCCATGGGTAAGCAGACTGACTGTGTAGGTCTCTTATCTATGGGTAAGCAGACTGACTGTGTAGGTCTCTTATCTATGGGTAAGCAGACTGACTGTGTAGGTCTCTTATCTATGGGTAAGCAGACTGACTGTGTAGGTCTCTTATCTATGGGTAAGCAGACTGACTGTGTATTTATACGTATTAAATATAGTTACCATTTATAATCCATAATTATTATTCCGAGATGAAGATCTATTATACGTCTGGCAGGTTCTAGGTAAATTGCCACCATGTAATGTACAATGTATAATATGTAACATAAGAAATTAGATCAATTTAGTTAGAAAACTTCATTTCTTTTCATTTTTGACAGTTGGTCAAACTATTCGTATTGAATGGTTAATAACTTAATTATGGTTGAGTAAAAGGAAATTAATTAACTCATTTCTAACATGTATCGAACATATTTTACTGAAACTCTTCAACCAATTCATAAATCATCAAATTTGATTAATTTTAGTATTTTAATTCAATATTCAAAATAGTAATGTTACCCATGAAATATTCCAATCTTTGAATATTATCTAATTTTTTAATTATTATTTTTAAAGGGAAATGAACGATAATTTTATATAAATTTTAGTGTTTTAATTGTCTCCCTTGAAATATTTCAATTTTTGAAGATTATATAATCTTCTAATTATTTATTTCTGAAGATAAATGAACGATAGTTTTATAGCTGAATGTTTTCAATGATACAATGAGATAAAAGAATATTACTAATTCATAAGTTTAGAGCTAAATTAACTTTCATTTATACGTTTGAGAATTCACACAAGGGAATGTTGGTAGGATATTTTGAAATGTTTGTATCTGTTAGTTAGCTGGCTAGAGCTTCCATTAACATTAAATCTTTTATATTTCTGTGGGTTGGTCTAACTGTTCAAATTGAACAGTTAATAACCCTCAAATACGTTCTAAGTGACAGGAAAAATACTAACATCTGTATCATAAATTGAACATTTTGTACTGAGCTTCTATTTGTAACTACGGATGAAATTGAGGAAGTGGCTGAAATCCAGTCTGAAAATTGGAGCAAAGTATTGAATTTTCTGACGTTAGAATCATATTTAGAGTGCACTAAAATACAGTCTCACTCATGGTTTTAAAGTTTAAACACCTATGTGCATCATACGATAATATTGATATACTTAGTTGTTTCAAGAGCTCGAAAGTTCCAATTGTTGAAATGAGAGGAGTAATTCCCACAGACAAATTCTCACTTGAATTCCGAAACACTTGATTCCATCCATCGCAATGAATACTTTTTAGATCTTGAAATAAATAAGTATATCGTAACCATCAAATTAACTACGATGTAGAGGCTTACTATTACCTTCCTCTAATTTTTTTTACATTCGAATAGAGATTGTGTTATAATAATATTTATTTTATTCAGTAGTATTCGAATGAATAATTAGTTACGGTAATACAATTTTTAAAGGATATAGGATGAACATTGTTCAATTCCTGATTCAAATTCTATATTGAAATAAAAGAATGTTTACAGAGGAATAACTATGAAGCAAAGATACACCAAATAGAAATACAGAAAAAACTACATACACTTCACAAAATTTTTTAGCAATATAAAATTTCAAGCCCATATATAAGTTCAAAGAACTTTCCTGGCAATAATACTAATTTAATTGAAGTTCCTTTCACTTAGAACGTATTTAAGGGTCATTAACTGTTCAATTCGAACAGTTTCACCAACCCACAAAAATACTGAAAAGAGTTGTTGATTACTCCAACTTTCAGTGCAGGTAGCAGATTCGATTATTTCAGAATACCCTACCAATATTCCCTGGTGTGAATTCTCAAATAAAGAAAATAAAGATGTTCTAACTCTAATCCAATGAATTAGTAATATTTATTAATCATATCCTATCATTAAAAACATTCTGCAATCAAATTATTGTTCATTTCTTATTAGAATTAAAAAAATAGTAGATTAGATAATCTTCAAAGATTGAAATTGTTCAAGGGTAACATTCTTATTTATTTTAAATGTTGAATTGAATTTGATGATTCATGTATCTGCTTTCGACGAAAAACTGTATACATTCATAAAAAAAGCATTGATTATATATAGATAATGATTATAGTAACAGAATCTATAAAAGAAAATAACTCAAATTCTTCAACTTTCTATAGAAAATGTACTTAGCAAATAATTCGCCATTCATTGACTGGCGATAATTGAAAAAAAATGTTAGAAGTGATAGAACGTAAATATTCGATCAGTGAAATATAACAATGATGTTAATTTCTCCGATTTTCATTTTACTATAAAGCAACTGCTCATTTTCTAGCAAGCATAACGATAGGTTTAGAGATGTTATAATGGTATATTTATACCAATTAACATTTTACCCTCATTCTGAGATAGTAATACTCTTTGGTCAACATTGTTGCAACATTGCCACAACATTGCCAATATTGTTACAGCATTACCAACATTGTTGCAACATTCCAAACATTGTTACAATATTACCAACATTGTTACAATAATACCAACATTGTTACAACATTCCAAACATTGTTACAACATTGCCAACATTGTTACAACATTGCCAACATTATTACAACATTGCCAACATTGTTACCACATTGCCAACATTGTTGCAACATTCCAAACATTGTTACAACATTACCAACATTGTTACAACATTACCAACATTGTTACAACATTCCAAACATTGTTACAACATTGCCAACATTGTTACAACATTGCCAACATTGTTACAACATTGCCAACATTGTTACAACATTCCAATCATTGTTACAACATTACCAACATTGTTACAACATTACCAACATTGTTGCAGCATTCCAAACATTGTTACAACATTACCAACATTGTTACAACATTGCCAACATTGTTACAACATTCCAAACATTGTTACAACATTGCCAACATTGTTAGAACATTGCCAACATTGTTACAACATTGCCAACATTGTTACAACATTGCCAACATTGTTGCAACATTCCAAACATTGTTACAACATTAGCAACATTGTTACAAAATTACCAACATTGTTACAACATTCCAAACATTGTTACAACATTACCAACATTGTTGCAACATTACCAACATTGTTACAACATTGCCAACATTATTACAACATTACCAACATTGTTACAACATCGGGACTAAGTTGCTCGAGAAACAATGCTACCTAATTTCTTATGGACGATGATTTTTGAACCATTTTCCTTTTGTTATCATGATTATTTTTAATAATTATTGAAAATAATATAAAAATGTTTCTAATTCATTTCTAATATTTTTTTTGTCTCTGTTCTATTTTCATTATTGAACAAATAAAAATAAATCACAGTGTATGGAGTAGACAATCATTTAATTTGTATAACTGACGTCATCAGTGCAATTAAATGTTAAGGTAAATAAACTAAAAATAAAGTAACGGAACCTAATTCAACCTATTTAGTTATTATGAGCACATAGAAAATATTACAATTTCATAATTGCCCAAACTGATAAACCCCCAAATTGTTCTATAATGTGTTGCTGTGATGACGTCACGGACACAAAACACTGGATTGTCTCTACTGAGTCTTTTCTGTGTACTTTGGATTGAGGCAAAAAGAATCATAGTTACCCTTAGAAAAAATACTAAAATGTTCAGTCGATTGGATAGGATGTTCAGCGTGAAACCTCTGCTTCCATCTTCGTTGTTGACCTTGTCATCTTCGTGTCTAGTTATTTTTGACGGTCTAATGACTGTAATCTATGAGTTAAATAGTAGTTATTATACTCAGTCGATTAGATAGGATGTTCAGCGTGAAAATTTTACGGTTAAACTTCTTCTGAATTGAAGTCTGTAGTTATTTTTGACAGTCCAATGACTGTAATCTATGAGTAAAATAATTAAAAACTAACTTTTTTGTATCGATGAATGTAATGTTGAAAGTATTTTTAAATAACCACTTATTTTTACTTTATTTTTAGGGGGCAGAGGGTCTGATTATCAGAATCGTGGTTTAAAATCATTATTGCCGATCCCCCTCATTGTCCTGAGGCTACCTCTAGGTAGGCCTTCTTCTTGTTATATTGTAGGTTTTGTTTAGTTTGGTGCTCTTTTTCTTCACCTTTCTTTTGTATCTTTCCCTTACTTCTAATTTCATTTACCTTTTGCTTCGCTTATCCACGGGCATTGGGGCAAGCAGAGTTATTGTGTAGGTCTCTTATCCATGGGTGGATAAGAGACCTACACATCCATGTGCTGGGCCGACACGGTTACATGTAATAGCCGAGTGTACTTTCACTGTCCCCTTTTCTAAGAGACTTCTTATCTTTATGTCTCTTTTGAAAATCTCGTAGTGGATATAAACATATTCTAAAATCTGAACATTATAATAAATAATAATCCATTTTAAGAAATTTGTGAAAATTCATTTTTATTTTTATGATATCTAACGTGGTAAAAAATAATGAAATTCAAATATTTTTAATTAAAAGATGATCGAAACACATAAACTGCCTAACAATCTGATGACGATATTTCCAACATTATATTATTACTGTCATTAGACTGTCAAAATTATAGTTATTTATCTTTGTATAGAAATTAATTACCGTAAAGGTTTCACGCTGAACATACTATCCAATCGACTGAATATTTTAGTATTTAAACTAAGGGTAACTATGATTCTTTTTGCCTCAATCCAAAGTACACAGAAAAGACTCAGTAGAGACAATCCAGTGTTTTGTGTCCGTGGCGTCATCAAAGCAACACATTATGAAATAATTTTGGGGTTTATCAGTTTGGGCAATTGTGAAAATGTAATATTTTCACATCCTTGTAATACTCAATAGTAGTTGTATTACTTTATTTTCAGTTTATTTATCTAAAATTGAATTTAAACTGTTGCACTGATGATGTCAGTTACACAAAATAAATTATTGTTTACTCCGTACTCTGTGATTTATTCTTATTATTTTTATTCAAACATTAATAATTAAATAAAGACAATCAAATATCAGAAATGAATTAGAAACCTAATAGATTCTACAATATAATAGAATAGATACAACATTGAATATCATTAAATAGATTTGAAAAGTATGAATAAATGATTAGGAAACCTCTCATTTTGAATTAGTTAATAATTTTATATTTACTTTTTATCTTTGTTATGTTCATATTTAGTCACTTAAACTGAGTATGAAAACCTGTTTGCTGAACAATAAAGGGTTAAATAGAAGAGTAATTCAATAAAAATTTATACGTATTGGATATTGTTACCATTTATAATCCATAATTATTATTACGAAATGAAGATCTATTATACGTCTGGCAGGTTCTAGGTAAATTACCACCATGTAATGTACAATGTATAATTTGTAACATAAGAAATTAGATCAATTTAGTAAGGAAACTTCCTTTCTTTCCATTTTTGACAGTTGGTCAAACTATTCGTATTGAATGGTTAATAACTTAATTAGGTTTGAGTAAAAGGAAATTAATAAACTCATTTCTAACATTTATCGAACATATTTTACTGAACCTCTTCAACCAATTCACAAATCATCAAATTTGATTAATTTTATTATTTTAATTCAATATTCAAAATAGTAATGTTACCCATGAAATATTCCAATCTTTGAATATTATCTAATTTTTTAATTATTATTTTTAAAGGGAAATGAATGATAATTTTATAGCTGAATGTCTTCAATAATACAATGAAATAAATAAGTATTATTAATTCATAGGTTTAGAGCTAAACCATATTTTTTTTATTCGTTTGAGAATTCACACAAGGGAATGTTGGTAGGGTATTCTAAAATATTACAAACTGTTAAGAATTTATTTATTTTCAATTTGTTTTTTACTATTTTTGTGGGTTGGTCTAACTGTTCAAATTGAACAGTTAATAACCCTTAAATACGTTCTAAGTGAAAGGAACTATTAAATTTAGTATCATAAATTGAACCTCCTACAAATTCTTTTTGTTTCATTTGTAACCACGGATGAAGTTGAGGAAGTGGCTAAAATCCAGTCTGAAGATCGGAATAAAGTAACGAATTTACTTAGAGTCACATTTAGCTAAAATTCCGTCTCTCAAATGTATCGTTCTTAAAGATTAATGCATATAAGAAACTATCACAATAATATCCGTAATGCGTTTATTTATTAATTTTGTGTTTGCTTTTCAAGGGGACAGTCAGGGTTTTCAAACTTATTTTTTATTAGTAAAGATACAATTTTGAAACTTCTCACATGTTTGTAGCATGTCTTATGCACAAACTTTCATATAGGAAATTTTTTGTGCGACTTAATATAATAATGCACATAATATTATTATTATACTAATCGTTACTGGATGAATTTTATCAAAAATGTTCAAATTATTTGTTCTGTATCACTCTTAATTACATTAGTTACCCCTCGAATTAACTATCTCTTGGATTGATTCACAAACAATATAAAAAGAGGAAGTTCGATATCTTCGTGCTGAATTAACATATATTGTTAATATATAACAAATAAAAATAAAAATATAAGGGTATGATCTTAATTCAATTTAAAAAATATGATCTTGTTCTCCTTTATAAATATTCTTTAGTAGGAATCACATTCCAATGTACAATGGATTAGTAAAATAAAAATATTCTCATTTTTTATCATATTTTTGATGTGGGAACGCATAATAATACAATTAAGAAAATGAAATAGCAAATTATTTAAAATCTAGATTAGAGACAACAAATCCTGGGTTACCTGTTCAATTAAAAAATAAATGTCAGTAATTTATATTCAGTGCAAAATAATTTTTGTTATACAATTTAATTATTAATGGGAACCTTTCAAAAATGACGAAACACTGATGTAGAAAATTAGGTTTGTAAAGTTCTCAGCTTTATTTATTAATTGAATTTGTATTAAAAAACTATGAAAATTACCAAACATTTGAGCAAAAAAATAACAAAGGTTTGAAGAAGATATACAGTTATGCTTAATGTTTCTTTGTTAAATTCAATCTATATTTCAATACGTTACCGTTTGTGTTTTTGTAAGTCGCTTAATATGACTGGGAGTGGTTTGTAAGTGAGTGAATGTAGGGAGACTGTCGGTGGGAGAAGTGTAACTGGGGGAAGTGAAAGTGAAGGAAGTGTAGCTGGGGAAAGTGAAAGTGAGGGAAGTGTAACTGGGGGAAGTGGAAGTGAAGGAAGTGTAGCTGGGGAAAGTGAAAGTGAGGGAAGTGTAGCTGGGGAAAGTGAAAGTGAGGAAGTGTAGTTGGGTAAAGTGAAAGTGAGGGAAGTGTAGCTGGGGAAAGTGAAAGTGAAGGAAGAGTAGCTAGGGAAAGTGAAAGTGAGGGAAGTGTAGCTGGGGAAAATGAAAGTGAGGGAAGTGAAAGTGAGGGAAGTGTAGCTGGGGAAAGTGAAAGTGAGGGAAGTGTAGCTGGGGAAAGTGAAAGTGAGGGAAGTGTAGCTGGGGAAGTGAAAGTGAGGGAAGTAAATATCGGGCAAGTGTAGGTGGTAATGGTGGAAATGAAGGTGGGGAAGTGTTGGTGGAGGAAGTGAAGGTGGAAGAACTGTAGGGGAGGAGAACTGTAGAGCTAAAATATAACTAAGTTCAAGAAAAAAGTTGCAAGGTGAACAATTAGTCTGTCACTTAGTCTGTCCGTTAAAAAAATACGTAACAGAGAGACTCTATCAATAGCACCTCATAAAGTTGGTGTAAATGAAAGAAATGCCACTAAGAGGATATTTAAAAGTGATATTCTTTATATGTACTGTAAAAACAGAAGCCGAGTCAGACGGTATGTAGGTGAGGATGTTCATCAATGGGACATTGGGAACTATGGGACATGCTGAATAACTTTTTTATTTGAGGGTAAATTTTAACAAAATCTTAGAGGTTACATTAGGCATACTTCAGTGCATTCACTCGCATTGCATTCAGCGGTTGGGGTGCAGTCAGCCCTGTGTAAAAACGAAAACGTGTTTTAGAGGTGGGAAAACTAAATTTTTCGTACTATTTTTCAATTGTTATTAATCTGTTAATTTAACATATAATGCTTTCGATATTTTTACATAAAATTAAGTAATATGTAAAATATGATCATATGAAAGGATTGCCTTTATACTTTTGTAGTTGAGCCGCTATACCCATATGTTTTCAAAATGGCGTCATGGTGTGATCATTTGGACAGAAAATTTGGTTAAAAATGGGACAGTGCCCTATTGTCAACCAAACTGTCTAGTTACTCCATATGAATCAATAAATATCTGTTTTTGATACAATAACGTGAACTGTAGCTTCAGAGCTTCTTGTAGAAACAGAGCTTCCAGCTGAAGCGGGACTTTCGACCATGTTCAAGGGCTTTAGCAATCTGAGGTCATCACAAAGCACTGCATATAAAACAAATTTCACTAATAAAAGAAAAAGACGCAGCATGATTGCAACGTACACACCAGAAAAAGAAGAGCTTTTTGCTGGTGCCACTAAGGATAAAGCCTTCGAAATCACTTCGTAAAGTATCCGCCGTAGATGGCCTGTGAACTATTGTTCTTGGTCTGGTATATAACTCTTAACTAACTAATCCATTCGTCTGAAGAACTTAAATCTCTACCGAAAACGTTGGAAATGAAGGTTTATGCACTTGTAGAATTTGATGCGACTTCTAAAACTTATTCTGTTGTCCAAAAGCATGAAAAAGATATATTGGTGTTAGGCGATGATTCAAGTGCAATGAGCTTAATTTTCAAATGTTCCTGAAATGGCTTCGTTGAAGCTAATGCACATTAAACTGATATTGTATGAACCAACTAAGTGTGGGACAACATGAAGAGATAATTCAAACTTGAAATTTGACCATAACCTCAACAATATACAAGTTTGATAAACTGTCCCATTGTTCACCAGTGCTGTTATACAATGGCACAATTTTATTTGTTTTTTATTTAATTTTTTTTCTAGTCAACAGAATGTGTGATAGCATTCGAGTTAGTTTCTTTTTATAAAGGAATATCTATATTACACATGAATTTTTTATTTTTCTTACTTTGCCCATAGTAAATGAAATATCAATCTTTCTGTGTTTTTTGTCCCATTGATGACCATCCTCCCCTACATCACAAAATTGTTAAACAGGCATTCTATCTATAGCACATCATAAGTTGATACAAATCACAGTAGTGTGACCAAGATAATCTATATACTATGCTAAGTGATAATCTATATACCATGATAAAAGAAGATGTATCCGTCAATCAACTATGTTATACAAATCAAAACCTATTCGTTGATTAGACCAAGACAAAACCTATTTGTCGATTTCCCAATATTGTAAAATTTCCACACATCCATCTTTAAATTATTAATATATCATATGTGTTTATGATATAAATATATGTGAGCTACAGTTATTTATTTTAATCTATTACCTTATGCAATAAGATTGGAAAATTCTCAATTCATCCCAAAAGTTTTCCCAACCCGACATCTGAATTACAGTTTAAGAACGACACTATTAATAACTGCTGTGAAATTTGAACTACTGTCTGAGTTTGAAAAACAATAGTTCGACGCTTGTGAGTTGCTTAGTAGATATTTCTTTAATTACATTACATTCTTCGATAATTCCCAAAATCAGAATGTTTCATCGACTTATTGAAACTGATGGAAAGAGTATGATGGAGCAATTTCAATTTTATACGTAAATCACGATACAAACAGCCAAACACCAAATGTTTTGCAGCGACTTTTCCTAATAATAAATAAAATGATGAGTAAAATTGATTATAAACAAGCCATTAGGTCCATAAATGAACTGTAGTTTATGTTTTTAATGTTATATAATTTAGTTATTTTTTATATTTTTATTCTTTTAGGTCAGACCTGAATTTTTTTTCTAAATCTTGGAATAGAAAATTGAGAACATATGAGTAGTTCATGTACTTTGTTTCATGTATAATTGTAATCACATTAGTAAAAACATATATTTTAAGAATAACTATTGAGGTGTGAATCTTATTAACTTTTTATTTTTATTGATAAGAATAGATTAATTAATTATTATTTGTGAGTAAAATTGTAACAATTGAACAGATCTGGAGCGTTCAATTTCACATCTATAATTACATTAGTTACCCTTAGACTACTTAAGTTTCCCTACAAATTATTACATCTTTAAAAGCTTCTCATACGATATGGTAATTTAAAGTTCGATATCTTCGTTCGAAGTATATTATATAATGTACCTATATACTAAATAAAACTAAAACTATAGAGGTAGGATCATTATTCAATGTAAATAGGACTTTTTTAAAATTTTATAAATAATCATTAGGAGAAAATAGGTAGACAAACCATCCAGAAGGTGAAGTATATCATATTGAACAAATGTATAGAAAAATCTCCTATATATTTTTGATGCGGTAACGCATATGTTAGTACTCCTATAGTTATATTATTACTCCTATAGTTATATTTCTCATTCTGAATTTGAAATTATTTCAAATTCATAAAATTTTCGCCATGTCATTTTTCTTCTGAAGAAGTGAAAAAGTATTAGTATGCTATTTGTATTTAGTGTGTTAACACTCAGGTAACGCTACGTTCAAAATTCAATTCAATTTTTGTTATATTTCATCAATTATTGTGGAATAGTGTAAATCACACCTCCAAATATAAAGCAAGTTAGATTTATTAATATAGAAAGATTATCAATGTGGTGAATTCACAGTAGAATTTTTTTCTACTTATTGATCCTTTTTACTTCTGATTGAATTAATGATTGTACATTGTACAATTTATGTAAAAATGTTAGGTTGCCCCAGAATCTTGTCCCTTTTTTGGACCATAATATGTTCTTTTGTGACTGTGACAACCCGAGCACAGTCACATTTATAAGAGTAATTTCTTTAAAATAAATAGATAAAAAATTAAGAATACGTTAATGTTGAGAATTGGAATGTAAAGGCTATAAAAAGTTATTATTGATGTCCATTTTTAAATACTCTAGTTAAGGTATCATCTTTAGAGAACAGTTGGTAACCATGTTATCTCAGACTGAAAAAATACGAGTCAAAGTGACTCAAAATTTTGTGTTTTCAGTTTGTCCTAAAACAGGCTCAAAAATGTGAGTCAATTTGACTCATCCTAATATTCACTCAAAAACAAGAGTCATATTGACTCCTAATTCATAGTCAGATTGACTCAGGTAGAGTCAATCAAGAAAAAAGACTCCAATATTGAAGTTTCGTCAGCCTTGACTCAAGTGATGAATCACGCTGACTCGCAATTTCTTCTCCGTGATTATTCATAAATGCTGACACGCGATTATTCACTTTTAACTAAAATGACAGGTTAGGTATATTATTAGTTTAATAACTACTGATAAATAATAATAACTACTGATAAATAATAATAACTACTGATAAATAATAATAACTACTGATAAATAATAATAACTACTGATAAATAATAATAACTACTGATAAATAATAACTACTGAATAACTACTATTATTGCATCAGATTCATCTTCGTTATTCTGATTTGATTAAACACTCATAAATTTTATGCTAAGACTTATACTGTAGTCGATACCTAGTGACTTGTTCGTTAATTGTCTGTAGTTTATGTATGTTCTTTGTTAAAACGTATGCAGATAATGCATAGGTATTGATTTGAACACATGTAACTGATTGTGTATTACGACACTTATTTGTCTGTTACTCATTACAGTGCAATCTGCTGCTTAGTGTGGACGTTCTATACGTATACAGGGTGACTCAATGAAAGGTGTACTCAACGTTGAATTAATATAAATATCGTATTTATAAATGTATCTTAAGCAATGACGTTGGTGTAATAGATACAAGTGAAAAATCTAATTTACTTTAACTCTGATTTATATATATTTTCAATTACAATATATATATTAATTCAAAGTTGGGGGCAATTTTTGTGGGTCACCCTGTATATGTTACCTATTTCAAGTGCTTCATCTTTTTTTGTGTAGTTTTTATTATTTTGTCTACGTGTTTTGTAAACATTACAACTTGAATTTTGTCTGTATAGTTTAACATTTATATATCATTTCCTGTTATCATTTACTCACCATCTAACATTGTTCACTGTTATCATTATGCTCACTATTATATGCTCACTGAATGTCAACTATTTACCATAAGTGTTTGCTGAATCAGCAAAATAATGAATCTACTTCATTTCAATAATTATACTAATCTCTATAATTATAAAATATATACAAACTGTGTTCGTGGAGGATAGGTTCAAGTGCAAATTGTTGACTAGCATATCTGTTATTTTTTTGCTTATATTGAGTCTTTATTTCCGGAGGTTTCAACGAAAAATAATTTCATTCAAGTTATTTATAATTCATTTGATTGTAAAATACGTGAAATTCTATCCAAATAGAAACTTACTAAGCACACGTAGTTTATTGTTTGCTACCAGCAATATTTATGATCATTAACCAATATTTACCACTAAAATTGTTTTCGGCTCAATAGCGTATCATTCTGACTCAGTAAGTTACTACAGGGAAACTAGTGATAAAACTGTGAACCGGGCAGTTGTGTGATGCACTTGCCTTTTACAATTTACAATTTTAATGATGTACTTACTTAATCATGTACTTTAATGGTGTACTTAATAATGTACTTTAATGATGTACTTTTAATGATGTACTTAACAAATCTATGACATGTTTGATCATCCCATTAATGATTTCTATGATAAATACTTGCCAAATAAAAATAACACCCTTTTGCAACGTTCTCAATTATAAAGCCATGAATTTGTAATAAAATAAATCAGAATAAAAGGAAAGTTTATTTATTGTATAGCAACTTAGTAAGCTCACCGTATGTACTTATTTAACCATGTTAAGTACTCAATTAAAAGAAGCTAAATTTGATTTATATGCAATCAATTTTCCTCATTTAAAAGTAATATTATAAGAAAATTGGAAATTAATAGACAATATCCATGAGAAATCTAATTTGAATATTATTTTAATAGATGAATCGAACGAATTAATGGCTAAGTATGATACTATGCTTACTTTTACTAGATCATAGTGAAATAACTAAATTTCTATTTTCCAATTATTGGGTCTCAAATTAGTGGCTCTGTTGATTATATGATGTTAGTTGGACTATATTGCTAACCACTTTCTAAATTCTTAATTCATTATATTATTGCAGAATTAAATGTAACGATGTTAACAATGCAATTCAATCTTTAAAGAACAAGTCTAATGATTTATACCCTATACCAGTCGTTTTACTGAATTATTTAAATTATTTAAAGAAGGTTTATTATATTTTATTAATTATTAATTATTTAAAGAAGGTTTGCTTCTTCTGGCAGGGGGGCCTTTATATATAAAAAAAAATTACTGAATACTTCGTATCTCCTATTCTTCGTATTCTTTTAATCTCTAAATTTTACAGCACTTTCCCTCGTTCATTGAAATTTGGAGGGTAGTTTTGAGTGGTTCTAGAGACTCTAGAGGTAGGATGCTACGGTTGAATGATCTCAAGACTTTAATTAGAGTCACAGACTCCATTGAATACGCTTTTTACTGATATGAACGCCATCTGTTGTTGAAAACTTAAATTTCCATGACTTATCATGTATCTAATACTAAATTTTATTATATTTATATGAAAGAATCTTAATCCTAAAAATTAAATAATCTCGAAAAATGTTTACATTTTATACACCCAAAATAATCATGAATTTCTAATAGTCACCCAAAACGGACGAAATGAATTAATAATTTGCCTTTACTTTTTTTAAATAATTTTGTATTGACTGTAGATAGATATTGTATGAATGTTCTTCACCGTAAGAGTTCATCCCTAGTGGAATATTATTTGTATTGACTGTAAATAGATATTGTATGAATGTTCTTCACCGTAAGAGTTCATCCCTAGTGGAATATTATTTGTATTGACTGTAAATAGATATTGTATGAATGTTCTTCACCGTAAGAGTTCATCCCTAGTGGAATATTATTTGTATTGACTGTAGACAGATATTGTATGAAAGTTCTTCACCGTAAGAGTTCACATATCAACAACAAACAATAAATAAGGCATTACTATCACATAGACTAAGAATAGCTTCAACAGGCAGAAGATGTTTTAGTTTGTAATATAAGATAACATTATTTTTTACTGCATAGTTGATAGTTATGTATATCAAATTTCAAATTATCATAAAAATAACACAGAATTATTTAGTGCTTCTTATGACATTTAGTCGTTTCGACAATAGGAAACTATTTATAAACCTCTTGCTATTTTTGTCATATCATTTTTATGGTAGAATCGGTAGAACACGTATTAATTATAGCTACCTTTCTTTGACTTCTTCAGAGACCCCAAAATAAAGCAAAGTCATCACTACCTTTTATTTCAATTATTACCTATTTAAGAACCTATTTCCTCACCCGAATTCTGAAAAGGCTTATTAGTTCCTAACTTTACCACTTGCCCTTTATTTGAACTTTGAAGTTACTCCTTCTAATGAATTGCTTTCTAATTATTAACTCCTCTGATGACTGATAACACTGAATTAATCATTAGTAGTTAATTATATGAACGATGCTGTCTCTAATAAATTTGGTCAAACACGTTAACCTTCGGAGGAGATGTTCAGTATAATTAGTTGAAGAAAAATCAATACTATACGAATATTTATTATCGGCATATCGTTCATATTAAGGTAAATGGTGATTGTTTTTTTATCATAAAATACCTAAATTTCAATCAACATCGTCGCGATTTCTTGTCGTGAATGTCCGACGAAAACCAAAACAGTAGAGTTATTCTGGATTTACAATGAATTGCGATTGAAATTTAAGTCAAAAATCAATCTCCTTCGTAAATATTTTAACTTTGTATCACAGATTAAAATCGAGAATCTTCCTGCTGGGTACTTTGTTTTTAAGACGATATTGTATAATTAATTAACATGTGACATTTGGCTTATAATTACTAGGTTACTGTGAACATTAACTTTCACTATTTCATGCATTGCATTATGTAGTATTATGCTGATTTTCTTAATGATTTTAGAGTATATTTAACAGAGTGTTTGACATTTTACTGTTGTACTTCATCAACAACCGGCTATTCAGCATGTACAATAACTACCTTAACGTTTTCTTTGCCTTTGTGATTGTGTTTGGTGTAACCAAAAGGTTTGCTGGATGTCAAGAGATCCACCATTCGAATATCCAAACTGGACTTCTTGGAGACCTTATAAACGGACCTCTAAACGGCAAAAAAGTTATCATCATCGACGATACGATGCACAAATCAAGGATAAACTGGAGAGAAGTTGGTAATGAAAACACGTCGATAGTTGTCGCAGGTATCAGAAATATGAGTATGTCCTTTTTCGATGATGGAAATCTACGAGCACTTGAACTGAGAGTTATATGGATTGTTGATACAATTTATCCTTACTTACCATATTATTTTGAGAAATGGAGTTATCGTTATTTGATTATAGTTTGTCTCGATAAATCCATTCCAAAAAGTATGATTCTCAAATATGACATTGTGTCCAATACAGAGTTTGTAGTTTATTTCAATCTCAAAAAAGATGATAGTCAAGATGAAATCGAAGTTGCTTCAAATATGCCATTAGAAAACCAAAGAATTGTTAAGCTACCAAATTACAATTCTTCTGCGTACACCTCAGAGAAAGATGTATTCATCGACAGATTTTCAGGTTTTGGTGGAAAAATGATGAAAGTGGCATCATATTGTGACGACTACCCGTACATGTACCAAGAATCTCCTGAGAAATGTGTCGGTGCCAGTCTTGACATACTAAACAGTTTAGGAGAATCCCTGGACTTCACTTCCGAAGCTCAGATGTTTCCTGTTGACCAGGAATGGGGAGGGTTTGAAAATGGTAACTGGACAGGAATGTTGGCAGATTTAGCGTTCAGAGACTATGATATCATCATTAACTTCTATATGCTCAATAGTGAGAGAGTTCACGCATTCGACGCCATCTATCCGTATAAGTCCGAAGGATTCGGATTCTTGGCCCGCTTACCTAAACCTTTGCCGAAATGGAATAGCTTAATTCTTCCTTTTAATTGGGATATATGGATAACAACTGTGATATGCACTTTTGTAATATCTATCTCTTTTGCAACCGTCAACAAGATCACAATTTTCAACAAGATGGAGAAACCGCCATCAGGAGTAGCGCTTGGCGTGAGTTTTTATCAAGCATTATGATTGATATAACATTTTAAAGATGTCGTACACTTGAATAAATCCCCCGTAATGCTCATTTTTTCTAAAATTGACGAAATTTCAGATGTACAGATCCCTGGTTAGTCAGTCGGTGCGAGTGCATCAATTTGCTGACGGAGCAAACTGGAGGCGTCTTTGGTTTGCTGTTTGGTGGGTTGCTTGCATCATCCTGAAGACTGGTTACACTGGCAACCTGATAGCCTTCCTTACAGTTCCTCTCTTCCCTACCAGACTTGAGACCATTGAAGATATAGCCAAGTCTCCGATGCGGTGAGTGAAGAACCTATTGGATCTTTTATTCAGATAATTAAACGTGAACCTCAATTTGAAAAAAAAAAACACTTTTAGTTAACAAGATCACATATAGTTTTGTAAATGTACTCAATATTATCAAATATTGTCATGGGAAAATAGATGTTGAAGCAGTTGGTGTAAGAAATTTATATATTTGAATTTTATCAGTCCCCGACATTTGGTTAATTTGACAATAGCAATATTTACTGTTATTATTCTATTAATTTCAGAGTAGCGATGCAGGACTATGGAGAATTCGTTCCCGAAGCCTTAAAAGCCTCCAATGTGGAGAACATGTACATCATAGGACACAAACTGGATCTCTTCCCCGTTGACAACCACTATGACTGGGGTATAGGGGCTATTGCTAATCAGACCCATTTGCTGATCGAATCCTACTCATACCTTCTTGGGCTGCAGATAGAGTATGACATCTCGGAAACTACCTATGTGCTGGAAGAGCAGGTGATCTTGACATCACATTGAGGTTTCGAAAAATATTCTACGAAAAACAATATCAGTCGGAAAATTTATACTCCAAAGATCTTCAACTACGATTAATATTGATTGCAGTTTAGCATAAAATATCATAAATTCATACATAAATACATTGTGGTTTTTTGAGGGAGGAAATATGTCCGACGAAACGCGATTAATATTGTCGTATTTATTTTCCGAAGTAATATAATTGAATTATTGTTATACAAATAAAATATTTAAGTAAATATCTACTTTTAAATATTGATTTATAATCGAAAGAAACTCTATAAGGTGGGTTAGTTAGGGGTTCGAATGGTGTAACTTTTTAAAACAACCTACACCAGGTTGATTTTATTAACGTTGCCAATAGAAGTAAAAAACAAAACAATTCTATGTTGAACAGAATAAATCTTTTGCAGGTATACTATGGAAATCTTGCTTGGTTTCTACCGAAAAATACTCCGTACACTCGACTGATTTCAACTTACGTGGCAAGACTCAAGGAAGCTGGCATCATCGACAAGATATTCGAAAGCCATACGAAAACCTCATCAAAGAAAAGCAACAACAAGGTGAGAGGAGTTCCACTGGTGGTAGGAAAACAATAACAAAATTCAAATTATTAGAAATGATTAAAATAAAATGAAATTAATCTAAAAGACCGTCACAGTTTTCCCGACACTCACAGTAATCGGAAACTGGTCAAGATCAGGTCAATCAAAACTTTTGAGGGTTTGATTGGTTCATCCCCACTTTACGACTACATTGTCTGTCCGAGTCTTGTGACGTTCTCCAAAGTGAATTTTTTTTACGTGAAATCAAATTCCGTAAAATTTCATTACATTTTCAATTTTTTCCACTGAGCTAATTCTTATTGTCTTTTGTTACTTTTAATTTAATTCCAGGTAAATCTTCATTTATTTTCAGATTGTGGTATCCGGTCTGAATTTAGATCAGCTACAGGGTGCTTTCTATCTGGTGGTACTTGGCAACCTTCTATCTCTCGTACTTCTTCTAGTTGAAATTTCCGTACATAAACTGAAGAAATGAAAAAGTAGAAAAGTAGAATTTTAAGCAATTTAAACAGGTAGCAATGTTCACTGGTTCAACATTGCCCCAACATTGTCACAACATCGCCTCAGTGTTGTTACAACATTGCCTCATTGTTGTTACAGCATTCCCCCATTATTGTTTGACAATTGCCCCATTTTTATTGCAATATTACCCCAATAATAGTGCAATATTACCCCAATAATAGTGCAATATTAGTGCAATATTACCCCAATTATAGTGCAATATTACCCCAATATTAGTGTAATATTAGTGCAATATTACCCCAATATTAGTGCAATATTAGTGCAATATTAGTGCAATATTACCCCAATAATAGTGCAATATTACCCCAATAATAGTGTAATATTAGTGCAATATTACCCCAATATTAGTGCAATATTACCCCAATAATAGTGTAATATTAGTGCAATATTACCCCAATAATAGTGCAATATTAGTGCAATATTACCCCAATTATAGTGCAATATTACCCCAATAATAGTGTAATATTAGTGCAATATTACCCCAATATTAGTGCAATATTAGTGCAATATTACCCCAATTATAGTGCAATATTACCCCAATATTAGTGTAATATTAGTGCAATATTACCCCAATATTAGTGCAATATTAGTGCAATATTAGTGCAATATTACCCCAATTATAGTGCAATATTACCCCAATAATAGTGTAATATTAGTGCAATATTACCCCAATTATAGTGCAATATTACCCCAATAATAGTGTAATATTAGTGCAATATTACCCCAATATTAGTGCAATATTACCCCAATAATAGTGTAATATTAGTGCAATATTACCCCAATAATAGTGCAATATTAGTGCAATATTAGTGCAATATTACCCCAATATT